>CAUYTI010031031.1:0-79375 GCA_963575145.1 Galago senegalensis | reverse complement strand
ACCCCAGGGCCTCTGAGTGCTACCTCATTACTTGGCCCTTGACCAGGGAAAAGGAATAAACAGAGGACAGGATCAGGTTCCCTTTACCTTCTTTCTGAAACCAAGAGGAATCAGAAAGCTCACTCCCCTTGCCCATGACCTGAAAGTCAGCTTCTACATGAAGCATATTCACAGGGTGGTGGGCAATCTCCAGTAGGATAAGGATAGAGAAAAACAGGACAGAGGAAAGTGGTCCCATTGCTTACCACAGATGTCTTCTGTCCTGGAACCATGTCTGGCCTCCTGGTTGGCTCGCCAAATCTGATACCGGATTTTTAACACTGGATTTCCAGGCTCTTGGTCTTGACGATTCGATGAATGAATCGCTGGACCATAGAACGAACAGTGAGTTTCTATTTACAGCTCAAAGAACCAAACCTCCTTGCAGGGCAGGATACAAGTGTTACAGCTCTTATGAAAACAACTCTTACAAAGAGCCAAGCCTCTTTGTAGAGCAGAATAGATGTGATACAGCTCTTACAAAGGGCCAAGCCTCTTTGCAGGGCAGGATCAGCAGCCGAGGTGTTACAGCTACAGCTCTTACAAAGGACCAAGCCTCTTTGTAAGGCAGGATCAGCACTAGAAGTGCCACAGCTTTCGCTTCTTCTTCTGGACTGTCTGCGACAATCTGCGATGATCTCCGATGATCTGGGATGATCTGCGATGATCTGGGATGATCTGGGATGATCTGCAATGATCTGCCCCCAGGCGCTCTGCTCAGGGCCTTATATAGGTGTAATAGCTTAGCTGTGAATGGTCCATAATCAGGAGCAGGATTGAAAATGGACCAATCATGGATGGGCAACAGTTTTCCCTTGATTGACAGGTAACTGCCACTCTACTGGAGCCTCTGGGGGAAGAAAGCTCCCTCGTTTGCCCCAACCTGCCGGGTTTTTGACGGCTGCTGCCACCAAGACAGAAGTGGCAGGTTCCCCAGGCCCTGCTCAGCTGAGCTGGCTGGGGTGTCACTTTTCCGGTATCACTAGCCTCTTAAGCTGGCACTGAAATAACCCTCACTAAATCTGTAAAGACTGAAAAAAATGTGTGTAATTGGCTTACAAATTCTGAGAAACTATGTGTTTCTCAAAAACAAATTGATCACCAAGTACATAATGAATTGGCTGATTTGAAAACACACAGTAATTTTGATAGATGATCAATTGTATAGTTTAGAGTAGCAACTCAAATTAAAATGTAATTGGAATATTTCTTCTTATTATGTATCCCTTGTTTTTATAATGAAAACTTGTTCCCTTGGAGTAAAGTCATAAAATATTGTTAAACCATTAAAATTTAACAGATTATATAACTGAGTTACAATATCATGTATAAAGCTTTTGAGCAAAAATTAGAACAAATTAATGAAGATGATTTCTTGAAAGGCATATCTCTGTCTAACAAGGGTACAAGTGAACCTTTTTAGAACTAGGATGTTAAGGTTTTGACACAATGACTATGCAAATAACATGAAATTTATGTGAACCAGCTTGATGAAAGTATGTCAAACTGTGTGTGAAGACACTACACTGTACCCCATGTTTGCATTAATGTACACAGCTATCATTTAATAAAATAATAATAATAATAATAATAAAAAAATGAAGTAAGGAATACTGATATGTGAATGACTCTATATGAAAGAAATAGCATAGGAGGCAAGTATTGAGTAAGTGATCTTAAGGAAAATGGTAACAGGTTGCCTGCGACACTAAATTTAGCACATGGTAAAAAAATAAAATAAATAGAAAATGATAAAATCATTTTAACAATTCTAACTCAGTGGATTTAGAAGAGTATTGTAAATATAATCTTCATATAAATCTTTTGTATCAAAAAATAAATGGTAGTTAATTACTTATTTAAGATGTAGTAATTGATAATTAATGATATTAAGCTACATCAGAAACTGGGTACACTTCACGGACCTTTGAGGAAATATAACATGGGTGTTTATCATGTCCATGAGTTGGAGTTGATCTGTACTCTACAAATTTTGTGCCTTTTGAGTTTGCCTACCCAATATCCATTGGAAGTCGTGCCTCAGAGTCATCAGAAATTGCTATGCAAATGCTGTTGCTGCTGTCATCTTTTAAATCCCGTTAAAGTTAGATAAACAAGGGTAAAATCCATTGTGACTAATGCATTTGATCATCAATTTTAACCTATGATTCTTCTTATTGCCAAACGGATTGTGCAGCATCTCATCATTTGTTTCCTCCTCAGTATTATAGGATATTTTTTTGTCCAAACAAAATATGAAAGAAATTTGTAGAAAAAGAGGACATTTTTTTGGTTTGCAATTTATAAAAACAGAATTAATCAAAAATGAGCAAAGTATTTCAAGCAATGATTTTCAAGAAACTAGATATTAGACAATGAAGAACAGAATACAAATACCTGGCTTACCACCTTACTGTCTTCAGAGGGATTTCGGGTGGCAGTGCAGGGATGACAATGGAGGCTGACCCCTGTGAACTCCCTCACAGAGGAGAAGGGAATGGAGAAGGTAGAGAAAGCAAGTTCTCTAGAGGTGGCAGGCAAAGCACTGGAGAGGAGAGAAAGAATTCCAGAGATCTGCAGAAGAGCGTCCTCAGCATTCAGATAATCACTGATTAACAGGGGCAAGTGAGACAGGCTTAAGAACGTCTGAAAAGAGACAGCTGTGCTCAACTCTCAGACAGATTTAAGAAAAATGCCTGTTTTTACTCATCAGCATGGAAAGCCAAGCCAGGTGATCCAGGACACTCTTAAAACATCAAGTGTGACAAACATGAGTAAAGTCACATCAAGGCTCATCATAGTCAAAGTTCTCAAAATAGTGATATAGAGAATGTTTAGAAGTGATCAGAGATGAAAGATACTATGTATACAGAAGAGCAAAGGTAAGGATGACAGCTGGGTTCTCATACGGAACAATGCCCGTGAGAAGATTTTAAAGCAACATCTTCAAAGTATTGAGAAAAATGGTATCACTTCAGAGTTTTATATTCAGTTAACACACCTTTCTTAAAGGAGTCTCAATACTTTCTAACATGCATAAGCTAAGATAATTCCTAATCAACAGATCTATACTACGAGAGATTTTGAAGGATTTTGGGGAGAAACTAAATGATATCAGAGGAAATACAAATCTACTCATAGAAACACAAAGTAGTGGTAAAAATAATTATATGAGTAAACATATAACATTTTCTTGTTATTTTAAGAACTCTTTAAGAGATGATTTACTCTTCAAGTAAGAACAATAAAGATGCAATATGGAATTTATAATATATAACCTATCTGAATAACCACAATAGCACAGAATTGGAGAGGGAATAAAAAGAAGTATAATATTTTGAGTTTCTTATACTATATGGGATTATCAAAACATTTCTTGAAGGTAGACTGTGATAAGTTCCAACATTTACTATCAGACCATAAATGAGCAAGTAAAATAAAAATATAGAATTTAATAATGTATAACAAATATAGTATAGAATATTACTAAGGGAAATTTGTAACACCAAAATCCTATATGAAAAGAGAGGTCATAAATAAATAAGTGGAAACTCGAAAACATAGACCAAGTAAATTTCAAAGTAAACAGAGGGAAGGAAACAATGAAGATTACACAAGAACTTAGTGAAAATACAAAAAAACAAGAACCAAAACAATTCAGCAAATCAACATTTAAAAAACTAGCACTTTGAAAAGAAGAAATAAGTTGGGTAAATACTGAAACTGAATAATGCAGGTGTAATGGGAAGAATGATAATTAACCAAAACATGAATGTAATATCACAGCAAATCCTATTAAAATTTAAAGAATAGTAAGTGAAGAATATGAAAAACTTTATATCATAGGTTCAATAACCCTAAGAAAGAGAAAAAGTTTCTCAAAGACACAAACTATCCAAAAACACACATGAAGACATGTAAACTTGCACATATCACCATATAATTTTAATAAGTAACTAATTTCTTGATAAAAGAGTAAAGCCAAAGTTAAAATTTTGTCAGTATCACACATATGAAAATATGTAAAACCAAGGATTGAATATACAAAATATAAAAACACTTGTACATTGAAAACCACAACATTTTAATTTCTATTTTTTCCAAAGAAAGCTATAGTCCCAAGTTGATTCCAACAAAATATTAACAGATGCTCTCAAAATTTTATAAAATCTAAAATTAATATGAACATCTTTTAACAATGGTTCAGTGCCCAAAGTACAGTGGTTATGGTGCTAGCCACATACACTGAGGCTGGTGAGTTTGAACCCAGCCAGGCCAGCTAAACAACAATGACAACTGCAACAAAAAAATAGCCAGGCATTAGAGCAGACACTGTAGGAGATGCCAACATCTGAACAAGATGATCTACAGCTGAGGCGTGGACCTCGGGCCAGTCCTCCACAGGAGTTCCTTGTGGGAGGAGCCCATGCCCTTAGCAAGCAGTCATTGTTAATTACTCCCCTCACCTGTATGATTCCCTTTCAATAAAAAGCTGGTGCGGAGGTTGCTCGGGCTACCCGGAAAGTAAGGGCTAGCCCTCCTTCCACAAGCTTGTACTTCTAATCTGCTTCTCGCCTGGTTCCTTCCTGCGCTAACCGAGACCAGGGCCACAGGAGCCCGACGGGTCACAACAAGGCACCTGTAGTCCCAGCTACTTAGGAAGCTGAGGCAAGAGAATTGCTTAAGCCCAAGAGTTTGAGGTTGCTGTGAGCTGTGATGTCACAGCACTCTACCAAGGGGTGACATGGTGAGACTCTGTCTCAAAAAAAGGAAAAAAAAAGAAAGAAAGAAAGAAAAGAAAAAAGAAAATTTATAACAATGAAAATAGCTAAATCAACTTTGAGAAGTCAGAATAAAATTAAAAGACTAACTCAACACAATTCATGTTTTATTATAATAACACAGAGATGAAGAAAGAATAATAGTCATGTGGATAGATAAAATAAATCAAAGGAATGCAATGGATAGGCCAGAAATAGTTTTAATGACAACTAATTTTTGACCCGGATGAATGTACAATGCAAGGTAGATGGAGAGTCTTTTTAACAACTGTTTCTGGAAAAATTGTGTATCCATATGCAAAAACATAAAAATAAAAAAAAAAATACACACAAATATTTGCTCCATAACTCACACTATATGAATAAATATCTCAAAAATAGATTATAGATTATAAATATAAAACTGAAAAGTCTATAAGAAAGTATGGGAGAAAATCAAGGCAACCTTGGCATAAATAATTCTCATAAATACTCCCAAAATCAAGATTCATTAAAGAAATCATTGATAGTTTAGACTTTGTAAAATTAAAAGTGTCTGCTCTTTGGAAAACACTCTTAAGAAAATTAAAGGAGAGGTAATACCTACTGAGAAAAAATATTTGCAAAGCATTTATATAATTCATGTCTTATAACAAAAATATATAAAAGAATGCACAAAATTCAACAATTCAAAAAGAAACAACTCAGTTTGAAAAAATGAACAAACATTTTTGAAAAGATACTTCCCCAAATAAAGATACAATTAGGTAATCAAACTTGAACATGTTTATGACATGTCATTAGTATAATACAGAACTACACCACATCTGTTAGAATTTAAAAGTTCCGTTAAGGGTTATAAAATAAATGGGACTGTCATTCACAACTGATGGAAATTTAGAATAGTAAAATCACTTGGAAAAACAGTTTGGCCATATATTTTCAATTTTCATGTCTTTAACTTAATTTAGTTTTTCTTTCATTTGTTTTTTTTTTCTTCTTGCTCTGGCTGGAGCCTCCGTTTCAATGTCGAATAGCAGTGGTGTGAATGAACGTCCCAGACACGTTTCTGATTTTAGGAGGAAGGGCCTCAGACCTCTACCAGCTGTGATATTTGTGCAGGCATTCTTTATAAGGCTTACCAAGTTAATTGTATTCCTTCTGTTTGTTTGTTTATTTTAGAAATTTTGATCAGAAACAGAAGTTGCATTTTTCAAATGCATCATTAAGATGCTTACATGATTTTATACTGAGTTTCTTAATCGGATAATTACACTGATTGCCTAATGTTAAAACCACCTTGCCTTCCTGTGATGGACCCCACTTTCTCATGATTTATTATCCTTTCATAACATATGTAGTCTAGGTGCTAAATATTTTGTTAAGGATTTTTGTATCTATGGTTTTGAGGGATCCTTTTTTCTTTGGATTGACTGTTTTTGGTGTCAGGGTAACAAGTGAGGTACGGAAATCTCTACATATTTTTACTGCTATTAACTGAATATTAATAAATATACTTATATATATCATTACTCACTACATTACTGACTGTATCAGTAGGAAGGAATTGTTAACCAATTGAGGTTTAAATCATTGTACTGAAATTGAAACTATCTAGCATTACCACAAGATCCTAACTGCTTTCTATATAGTTTACCCTTGGTTTTTTTTTACCACTTTATTTGAGGTATTATTGACATGTAAAAAATTGTATATATTTAATGTATGTAGCTCAGTGAGTCTGAAGATAAGTACACACTCTTCAGCAGCATCAAGGCCCCAGAGATACTTATCCCCTCCCAACGTTTCCTTTGGGAATGTGTGTGTGGGTGTGTGCGGTAATGACACTGAATACAGATACACCCTCTTAACACAGTTTAAGTACACTATACAGAATTGTTAGCTATAGGCACTGAACTGTATGGTAGATCTCAGCACATATTTATCTTTTAGTAACTGAAAAAGTATCTTGACGGCTGTCTTCCTTTGACCTTCCTTCAAGGCTTGACCACCACCTCCCCATTTCTCCCTTCCTCTATCTCTGGATAACTATTCTACTTTCTGCTTCTCCGATTTGGATTATTTTAAATTCTGCATAAAAATTAGATTGTGAAGTGCTTATCTTTCTGTATAGGGCTTAATTTACTCATCATAGTGTTCACCAGGTCCCTCCAGGTCATTGTAAACAGCAGTATTTACTTCCTTTTTGTAGCTCAATAATATTGCCATGTGCGTGAGTACCGTGCTTTCTCCATCCATTCCTCTGATGGTGCTTATTCAGGATGGTGGATATCTGGGTTAGTATGGTCATAGCTGCAGTGAACATGGGAGTGCAGATTTCTCTTTGACATACAGACCTCAATTCCTTTGGATCTGTATCTAAAAATGGGAGTGCTAGTCATATAGTAATTCTGTGTTTACTTTACTGAGGACTCTTTATACCATTTTCTGTAAAAGCTACATAATTTGCATACCCATCAACAGTGTACCCAGTTTCTCACATCTCACCAACATTTATGGTTCATTTTTTAAATGATAGTTATTTTAACAAATGTGAGGTGATATCTCACTCGGGTTTTGGTTTGCATTTGTCCAATGGTTATTGATATTGACTACTTTTCCACATTTTCATACTTTTTTGGCCATTTGTATATGTTCTTTGAATAAATGTCTATTTAGGCCACTGGCTCATTTTTGTACTAAATTAGTTTTTTTTACTATGTTTTATGTTATTGAATTATAAGAATTTCTTGAATATTTTGAAAATTTCCATTGCACCCATATTATCCACAAATATTTTCTCTAATTCTATAGGTTTATCTTTTCATTGTGGATGTTTCCTTTGTTGCGTGGAATTTTTTGCTTTAGTATAATCCCACTTATTTATATTTTTATTTTGTTGCTTGTGCCTTTGGTATCATATCCAAAAACTCATTGCTGAGACCGAACTTCTAGAAAAAAAGCGGGATGAAAACCCTTGATCCTAGACTTTGGTCTGAGAAAACTGAAGATGAATGTTACATTGGAAAATATTCTGGCTTACATTTTTAATTTTTTCAAAAACTCTGAAATACAATATTCTCTAAAAATGACTCTATTTAAATATAGCAATCTCTAGTCCCCATAGGTGAAGTCCTTCAGATAATCAAATTACTTTATCTCTTAATATTATCACTACTAATGTGATTCAATTCCACTCCTAAACAATAAGCTTTCCTATTATAGAAAATCTTTACAGAGGCCATTATCAAACTAATAGGGATTCAATCAGTATTAGATTACTGAATATAAACCAGGACTTGAATTATAAACTCTTATAATTACAGATACAATGACAAACTCAGTTTCATGGGGCAATATTCCAAAACAAGCAATTCAGTTGTAAGTATAAGGAAATAACATAATCCAGGGTATAGTAACTGGAACAAAATTAGGAGGGAATCGGTAGAGAATTTGAAATTGGACAGCTTGGAATGAAGTCCTGTTCCAACAAAGTACAGCTAAAGACTTGTCACAAGCCCTTTCCTCTATCACACACAACAGAGAGCTACTCTACATCTACAGGATATGCTAGTATTATTGAGGTACAAGATTGTATCTGCTTATGAAAACAGTTGGGTATTGGGCATGGTACTCTCGGTGGTGAGATCAAAAAAAAAAGATGTATAACAATAGTTCCTATTATAGATAGAAGAGCTGAAATTTGCCATTTTTAGGTAAAAATGGTGAAGAACAAACCACCATAATTATGCCAAGGGACATATGCTTTTTTCTATAAATATATGAGAAAATATGTTACATGCACACTTGACATCCAAGGAGATTTAATTTACTTCAATTTCGATGTTGCTATTGACATTGACATTAAGATATAAGAAATGTCCAGTTGGATTTGGTTGGTCACCAAAGTCTGCATCATATTAAAATCTATTCCTAACAATTTAACAGTTCTGTACGGACCTTCCAACAGTTATCTTATAATGAAGTTTAATTATGGATAATGGGCTTGGTCAAATATGTCTATCTCGTGTTGGAAGCATTATTTGAGAAGATGAGACTATTTCTGTTGGCTTTGCTTTAACTTACAAGAGTAAAAAAAAAAAAAACCTGAGAAAATTTCTGGAAATTTCCACATGTATTATACACGCATCTGTGTATTGCACCATGCAAAAAACTTTGGATCAAAAGCTTTAAATTACCAACTTCCACATATTGGTTATAAATTAGAATATATGGGAAAGCTAATTGGGGAAATCCGAAATGACAATTGAGCAATAACTCTCAAATTTTAAAGCATTTAGGAAAAAAAGCTACTAAAATTAATCATCTGTTGGGAAGGTTGTTTATACAATGATGAAGAATTTTTATCCATAGCTAATCAAGAATTTGCTTTAACTTATCACTAGTAATATTTTTAAAGGCTATCCCCCTAAAACTAACACTTTAAAGTGTTCATTTCATATTATTTTAATGTTAATCATGATGTTATTATGCATACTGCTTTGGAATTTATGAACAGCTTGAAGATACATTAACACTGCAATGCAAATTTATGGAAAATCTGAAACTATAGAATAATACAGAAAAGGGAAATACTTGTGTGGAAAATGAGCTTATTTTAACCTTACTGAAGAGTGATGAAAGAAGTGACAAAACATATATGCTAGATACCCTGTGACGGGCAGCCACAGGAGTACCAGTAAATAATTGTGAAGCACAGGGGGGCAACTAACCTGACAATGAATTAGGAAAGATAGGAGACCACAACGAAGCTGATGTCACCACTGTTACAAATTGAATGTTAGCTGCCTGTTTCCTAAACAAATAATTTTGTACAAAAACCATAGCTTTCATTTTATATTTATAGAGCTGAAATATCTAGTTCCATAGCAACTTGTTGGCTCTGCAGGTATTAGTTATCTAGGGCTGCCATAACAAAATCCCACAATCTTAGTTCTTAGATCAAACGCAGTTTATCTCCCAGATGTGAGTCGGAAGAAATGGGCTGTGAGGTTTGGTTCGACTCTTTCCTCTCAGTTTCTGGGGTTTGCGGGCAATATTTAGTGCTTTTGGCCTTGGTTCATCAACCTGCTCTCATCTCTTATGTTCATGTAATGTCCCACCTGCGAGTTTATCTATCTCTGTTTTCAAGTTTACCCTTTTTTGAGGACACGAGTCATCTGCTAGATATTTACTCCAGGGAAATAGATGCATATGTCCATAACAAAACTACACAGGGGTACTACACTGATTATGTCAGCTAGATTCATAATAATAGCTCCAAACTGTGAACAACCCACACGTAGGTACCTGTGTATGAGGGACACTACAAAAATTTTGAGATATATAAAATTATGAAGTGTAAAATCGTTGTGATTACTATATTTTCTCCATATATGCCATGACATACTAGGCACATTTGCATTCTTGTAATTCATTTTTGAAAACCCTGTTTCCACTCATTTTCTTCAAGTGCTATAAGCTCACTCTTGTAGGCGTGAACATCTTCTTCAGTGCTGGAGAAGCTGCTTCTCTGTGTGTGATTTTTTTACTGTAGGGAATAGGAAATAATCACACGAGGCCCAGGTGAGGACTGTAGCATGGATGAGTCATAAGTTTAACCTCTGTGGCTTCCTGGAACTGAATGGTGACATTGCCTGTGTGGGCAGAAGCATCCTCACCATGCAAGATGGTCCTCCACACCCTGTGGCCTCCTGGAAGCTGCTGAGATATAGGCAGGACGCTGTGCACAGGTGAGCAGTGACAGTGCTGTGTTTCTTCAGAGGAACAGTGGCAACATGATCACTTTTGGAGAAGAAAATTGCCACGGGGTTCTTTCTGACATGTGGGAGACACCTGAAAAGAAACACCTTGGGAATGAGGGAATGGGGAAGGGATTTAACATTATCGGTCACTCAGTAAAGAGCACGAGCACGTAAGAGCATGAGACTAGAACACCGACATTACTGCATAGCCGTCTCCACACCCCTGTGCATTGCTTCTGTAAACAGCCGGAGGAGAAGCTGCTGCGGGCGACAGGAGTACTAATAAATAATTGTGAAGAACAGGGGGGCAAGTAAACCTGACAATGAATTAGGAAAATCAGGATTCCATAATGAAGCTGATGTAGCCACTGTTACAAATTGAATGTCAGCTGCCTGACATTGCTGCCGAGACGCTCGCTCCTACTAATGAGGACTGACTTCTAAGGTGCTTCGGCACCTGAGGCCGGAATGAGACACACCCAGAGTGAAATGTATAGGTCCCTGTCCTAAAATTTCCTGGGCTGGGGCCAGCGGCCTGACCTCCCTGCTTGACATTGAAACTTTGGGACCGCTTCACTTTTGCTGGGGAATTTTCATTGGGATGTCTACTGACGCTTATTCCCTGGGTCAGTCTGGCAAATCCAGCTTTCATCACCAGTAACAGTGTCAGGGACGCCTGTAGACTTGCCTCCCCCCATCTGACTGGCGCTTCTTCACACCACTCAATACAGAGGCACTTGTGCTGATCTGTCAGGGTGTGAGGCCCCATCCGGTGAAACCTCTCTGACTTGAAGAGAATCGTGCAGGGTTTTGGACACTGCTGGCATCAAATCTGCAGTGCCACTTCAATGTCGCAGCTCTGTTTTCCTCGGTCACTGTGGCCGCTAGGCGCTCACTCCTCTCCTTGTCTTTCAGCAAGGTTCAGTCTCTCCTGAACTCTTAAGACTTCCTTCCATGGGTAGGAGTAAGGTCCCTGAAACCTTACAAATGGTCAAGGCTTTGAGACTCATTTAACCCACTTTCAAAATCATAGAAAAGCATTGCGCAAAGGGGATTGATCTCTTCCCAGCTGCTTAGCTGATGGCCATCAAGTGTTAAGTGGACGGAAATAGATGAAGCCTCCTAGGATAAGCCCAGCAAGTTGAGACTTGCACAGATGAATCAGAAAGGGTATTTACCGTAATTCTCAGATGTGAAAGAATGGACCATAACATAGTCTGTCTCAAAACTTTTGTAGTGACCTTCATCCATAGAGCACAGTGGAGTGCTATTTAATTAAAAGGAATGAACCATGAACCAGGGCCACACACTACAATATGGATGAATCTCAAATAATTATTCTGAGTGAAAGAAACCAGGCAAAAGCATACACAGAGAGTGTCATCCTATCTATGTAAAATCCTGGAGATTGCAGGCTAATCTATAGGGCTGGAAAGTCAATCAGTAATTGCTGGAGAATAAGGAGGATGAAGGGAGTATTGAGAGAAAGAGAGACAAGCAGAAACTGAGAAACATTTTTTGGTTGATATTTCATAATATGTGTATTAGGGTTTTTCACAGACAAATTCAATGTACCAAGTTTATATCAAATTATACTCTTTAAATGCGTACAGTTTGTTTGATGTCATTTTCATATCCATTGAGCAATAACACAAATAATACTAAAATAAATAATAAATTAATATCACTAAAAAAGTTATAATGAAGCCCACAGTCATGGAATTAAAAAAGTAAGTCAGATATAATTTGTCTTTATTAAAAACAGACTAGAAATTTGAGGCATAAATATATTACAATTTTTAAAGACTTCTATAACAATAATTTCACTTATTATTGGCTTATTTATAAATTATTCCTTATATTTATTTTTATAAATTTGAATTTTCTTTATTATTTATGTACAAACACATGCCACATTTTAGAGTAGCATACTTGGATTTTAGTGGGTTTTTTTGTTTTTGTTTGAGATAGAGTCTCACTCTGTTGCCCTGGAAAACAGTGCTATTTACAGTAATCTCAAACTCCTGGGCTCAAGCCATCCTGTTGCTTCAGCCTCCTGAATAGCTGGCAGTATAGGCACCTGCCACAGCCCTGGCTAATTTTTCTATTTTTGGTAGGGACAAGATCTTGCTCTTGCTCAGGCTGGTCTCAAACTCCTGAACTCAATCAATCCACCCACCTCCCAGAGTACTAGGAATGGTTATAGGCATGAGCCACCATGCTCACCCTGCTTATTTTTTAAAGCTAAATATTCTAGTTTACTTCTAATTTCTTGACTAATTAATTTTTAAATTGGTCAGTAAAAATGAAATTAATTACAATGCATGTTTTGATGTATGTATACCTTCTAAAATGACTAAATTAAGCTAGTATAATTAATACATGCATTACTTCACATAATTTTTTTTGTTATGAGAACACAAAATCTATTCTCTTAGCAATTTTTTTCATGCGTATAATATATTATTATTAACAGGAATCAATATGATCTCTTGAACTTATTTCTAACTAAAATTCTGGGATGTGGAGAAAAGGGAGCACTTCTACACTGCTGGTGGGAATGCAAATATGTTCCTTCTGGGGAGATGTTTGGAGAACACTTAGAGAACTAAAAATAGACCTGCCATTTGATCCTACAATTCCTCTACTAGGTATATATCCAGAAGACCAAAAGCCACCCTATAACAAAGATATTTGTACCAGTATGTTTACTGCAGCTCAATTCATAATTGCTAAGTCATGGAAGAGCCCAAGTGCCCATTGACCCATGAATGGATCAATAATTAATAATGGATCATTTTGATATATGTACACCATGGAGCCTTAAAGAAAAATGGTGACTTACCTCTTTCATGTTTACATGGATGGAGCTAGAACATATTCTTCTTAGCAAAGTATCTCAAGAATGGAAGGAAAAGTATCCAATGTACTCAGCCCCACTATGAAACTAAGTTATAGCCTTCATATGAAAGCTATAACCCAAGTGTAGCCCAAGAATATGGGGAGAAAGGGAAGGGTAATTTGTGGGACCACACCTATGGTGCATCTTACAAGGGTATGTATGAAACTTACTAAATGTAGAATATAAATGTCTTAATGATAACTAAGAAAATGTTATGAAGGCTATGTTAACCAGTTTGAAGAAAATATTTCAAATTGTATATAAAACCAACACATTGTATCCCATGACTGCATTAATGTACACAGCTGTAATTTAATTAAAAAAAAAAGAAAATAAGAAAATAAAATTCTGTTGCTTTAACCAACATCTCTCCTACCTCCAGCCTCTGGTAACCATCACTTTATGCTCTCTCTGAGTTCAGCATTTTAGATTCCACACCTAAGTGAGGTCAAGCTGTATTTTTATTTGCCTGCCTAATTTCTGTCTGCCTGGTGTCCTCTAGGTTCAATATATCTTTGCAAATGATAGGATTTCATTTTAAAAAAATAGAATATTGAATAGTATTCTGTTGTATCTATTCACTACATCTTTATTCATTCCTCGATTGATGAACAAGCTGATTCCATATCTTGGCTTTTGTGAATAATGTGGCAACAAACAGGACTGTGTGGACATTTATTCAACATTAGGATTTCATATATTTTGGATATGGGATTGTGGGGTCATAAAGTAGTTGCATTTTTGAGAAACCCCCATACTGTTTTCCATTATGGCCATAGTAATTGGCATTCCTGCAAATAGTAACCAATTTCCCTTTTCTTTATATCCTCGCCAACATTTATCTTTTTATAAACGTGTTAACATACTTCAACAAGTATGAGTTGATACATTACTGTGCTTTTAATTTGCATTTCCTTGATGATCAGAGATATTGAGCATTTTTTTTTTCTCATATACATGAGAGCCATTTGTATACCTTCTTTTGAGAAATGCCTAATCAGGTCTTTTATCCATTTCTTAAAATCAGGCTTTTTATTTTATTGCCATTTGGCTGTTTGAGCTCTTTGTATATTTTGTATATTAATCCTTCATTAATCAGATGTATGACCGGGAAATACATTCTTCCATCTGTAGGATGTCTCTTCACTTTGTTGATTATTTCCTTTGCTGTACAGACAATTTTTAGTTTGATCAATCATCTTTCTACCTGTTTGTTCTTGTCACCTGTCCTGTGGGGCACACCTGTGCTATACAAACAAACCACCCTGTCTGTCAGAGAGCTTGTCCACCATGTTTTTTCCCAATGGTTATACAGTATCAACTCTTATATTTCAGACTTTAACCCACTTTATATAGATTCTTTTTCATATTGTATGAGATGAGGGTGTAATTTTATTACTCTCTTTGTGTAAATCCAGTCTTCCCAGCACTGTTCATTGAAGAAACTACCCTTTTCCAACTGTATGTTTTGGCATCTCTGTCAAAAAACAAATCCCTCTAAATATTCAGATTTATTTCTGGGCCCCCTTTTCTGGGGCATTGGTCTTTGTGTCTGTTTTTATGCCAGCACCATCACACACTTGGTTTCATTATATTTAATTACTGTTTATTATATATTTGGGGGCATATTTAATTTAAGTGTTTTGGAGATATCTCTATGAATACATTCTGTACAATAATGTTCACATAGGATGGGGGTGTTGATTATTATTTCTCCAAGAGGCAGTGGCTGTTTTGTTGAGCCTCTAATATGTTTTCAGTATAAAATGAGAGTTTACTCAAATTATAAAAAAAAAACAACTGTAAAATGGTTGGAAATAATTTCTTTAGTATTCATTTTGAATTATAGAATTAAGTATTGTATTATATTCCAGGAGCTGCATTACCATATCGCCACTTAGTACACAAATACATTTTTTAAGTGTTACATCAATAAGGTCATGAACATGGAAAACAAAGTTCGGCATTAGAATGAATGAAGATCAATACCGTATTACCATTTCTGAGAAAGTGGCTCTGGTGAAGGAGAAGCTTTCCAGAAATTTGTTTGCGATACATATTTAACATGATAATATACTATTTTCTCATAGTCCATGGTGATTGATAATTAGATGCCAAAAGAAATCAATAGCCTGTGTACCAAAAACGACTTTAACATCTACCTGTAGCTATTAAAAGCAAGCACAAAATGACACTACTCTGAAACGTTGCTCAATAAAAATCTTACTGGGATTAAATACATAAGCCAGGAATGAATTCACAGTGATTTCTTCCACCAACTACAGAGTGCTACAATTCCTCAGGAAAGAATGAATGAATGATTAACTTACTCTCTTTTATTATAAATTTACAGAAGAATGGAAAATTTGCTTTGATTGGCACCTCTATTGGTAGCATTTATTTCTTTTAATCATTTAGAGCAGGTAACTATGGATTCATGACCTTTGTTATGTTTACAAAGTATTAAAATTGTTATAATCCCTTTTAGTTTTTTTTTAAACAGTCTCAAATTGAGCTAGTGCAAATTCTTTCAAGGGAGCTGGTGAATTCTTTCTTGCATTTGTGTTCTTTTTGTTTAGACTCTAAAAAAATGCATATGCTAGTGACCTAGAATCAGATGTTATCCCCAAAAGTCCTAGTTTCCTTTAGAGAAAACAAAATCTATCAGTTAGGTGTGAATATTACCACTGAAATTTGTGAATTTCAGTAGAAATATACATAGATACAAATGTGGATATGGAGGTAGCTCTTGTTATGGACATGGATAAGAAAAAGTACATACACACACACACACACAGTGGTGCCAAAATGTGTCTACATATTATAAGAAAGGAAAAATCACCTAAAATTGTAATACTTAGTGTATACTTAGAACCATTTATTATCTTGTATCTCATGAAACTGTAGAAGTCAAATATAATTGGAGTATTATAATTTAAGTCAGCTTTTTCTTTTCTTAAAGTGTGTTTATATTTTTTGGTGCCCTGTGTGTATGTATAAAAATACACATAATTTATATTCAAAATATAGAATATACTAAATATAAATTATATTTAATGTATATATTAAAATATATACATACATAAATTTTACCCTTTGCATTATACCTATCTATCTTATCACGATTCACTGTAATATCTTACATATGTGTACATGCACACACAAACACAAAATGTGGCAAAATATATATTATAGTCTGGTCATAAGAGTTTTTGTAAAGCAATATAACCTGAAGATTTCTCCATATAGTACAAAATGCATATTTTAGCCAGGCATAGACATTTATGGTATGGATATGGCATAGTATAGTCAATCAGTCCTTATGATAGACATGAATAGCTTCCACATTATAAATATAAGAATAATTCCACTATGACCAAACTTTGGCATACATTGCTTTGTATTTGTTAAGATATATTCTTTGGCTTTCTGGATGTGGTAAAGACATAACTTTATAATATACTAATAACATAAATTCCATACTGTGATGTCATTTTGTATTTTATCCAGTAACACATAAGAGTATGTTTTCAATACTGACAGGCTAACAGTTTACATACTCAAACTTGTATATATATATTTTTTTAATTAAATATTTGGTAATTGTTATTTCATTTAATTCGCTTTATACTTATAGTGAGTAAGGATGACCACGTTTTCATATGGTGGAGAGCTTTTTGGAAAAGTTAAAACTGCCAAAGATAAAGCCAATAACGGAAAAAAATATGTTTATAACCTAAGTAATTCTCTCATAACTGGATAATAGTTACTGTACATTATTGAAAAAATTACAATAATGCTCAATATATTTCAGAGCAATATTTTATCATAATTATGGAATTTATTTTCAGGCCCAGTCCTGGCTGCCTGTTAAGAGTCACCCTGGAATCTCAGGGACTCACCACAGAAAATTTTCATGAAACAGGTGTGGAGTATTTGATCATAGACATAAAGTAAATCACATGAAGGCCAAGATGCAGTAAGTTTTGAATACCTGGACATCCACACACATTATACATACTTTTTCCTTCTTTGAGTTTCAACCTGTCTACATCTTTATATTTCAAATATATCCATAGTCATATATTTAAGTTATGCTTTCTTGTCATGTTTTAAAAATATATAACATTTTTATCTAGAGATTTTATCCATTTAAATTACACTGATAGAATTGACTTTTGATCATCTTCTGATTGTTCTAAATTGTTTTTCTCGCTTTTCCCTTTCTATTTATCTTCTTTTAGGTCAACATAATATATTTCATTAGGTCATTCTTTCTCTTCTTTCTACTGGCTAAATTTATCTTTCTTTGTTTTTATTTAAAAGTTCCTCTAGAGCAGTGATTTTTCCACTCATGTGCCATGGCATCCTGGGATGCCATGAGAGGATCTTAGGCATGTCACAAAAAATTTTAGAGATCATTAATTAAATTATTTTCAAAAGAAGTTCAAAGCACAGTAAATATATTCCTTCTTATTCCTTTTTTTTTATTATTCTCTTTTTAAATCAGCATCATTTAAGTGTGCCATGGGAGTTTAACTAGAGGTTCAAGTGAGCCATGAGATAAAAATGGTTGAAAAACAAAGATCTAGAAAATGCACTATGTATTTGTAACTTACCGTGTCTTACCTAAATCAATCATATAAAACTTTGACAATTATTAGACAATTATAAGCAGACCACTTTTAATTATACTCCCACCTGTGTTTTGTACCATTTTTGTCAAATATTTTACTTCTGATCATACTAGAAACTCTGCAGTACATTATTATATTTTTGCCGTTGTAAACTGGCTATTAACTAATTTAAGAAAAAACGTCGTTTTTAAAAATTGCCCTCATGTGTGCCACGTCAAGCCTTTTAAGTTTCAGGCTGTAGGCCTGAATTTGCAAATGCTTTGATTTTCATTCAGCATAAAAAATTTCCTCTGCTATTGCTTGTCCTATATCCTCAGAATTCACTGACTTGAGATTTATTTAATCTTCAATGTCAAAAGATAATTTTACTGGATATAGCAATCTAGATTGATGGTGTTTCTTTTTCTTTTCAGTGCATTAAAGATGTTGATTGATGATCTTCTGCATTCTATTTTTTATGGTGAAAACTCAAGCATCAATATTAATGGCACTGCGCTGTATACATAATGACCTTTTCTCCAGCTGTTTTTAATTTTTCTCGTTATCTTGGCTTTTCATCATGTCAAGTATAGTATTTCTACTTTCCCTCCTTTACATTAATCCTGTTAGTAGTTTGTTCTGATTCCTCAGTAGATGGTTGCATTCATTTTTGCTTTAAAAATTTTTGGAAAATGTTAACCTATACTTTTCAAATGTTCTTCATTTTCTTGTTTTAGGGTCTCAGTTTGGGAGACTATCTTACCTTCATTCCTATTCATCTTTTCTTCTGTTGTATCTTCAGTGTGGTTCATTTAATTCACAAGATGTGGTGGTGGTGGGGGGTCTATGTGTGTGTTTAGCATTGTACATTTCACTTCGGAAATGCCCATTATATAATTCTGTTAAAAAATTGTAAATCTGAATTTTCTCATTGGTTGACTTACATCAATATATTCTCGAATATTATTTCACATATTTACCATAATAATTTTAAATCCCTTGTCTGCTAATTGCATTGCCAATTCACTTTACATCTGCTTCTTTTTGTATATTCCTTGTTATGAATCAAATGTTCCTGTAATTTCATGTCAGTTACTCCCTTCTGACAAAAGGGAAATTGTCAATAATATCTTGTTGAAAAATAAGGGTTATTTAACGTTGCAGAAAGTGTTGAATTGTGTTCTAGTAAGCAGATAAACAGCTCCAAGTTTATCTTGATGCCATTATAAATGATTGTTTTTACCATTTCATCTGTGTTTTGTCCTTAATTCTGGACGTGATACTAATTTATAGTTTGTGGTCTTTCTGCAGTTTTAATCACAAACCATAAATATTTATTAAGGACTGCAATCCCAATGCTATCACTCGTGCCATACAGCTATTAAGACTTTTTCTTTGAATCTTTGTTCTCCTAATGGTAGTATCTGGCTTATCTTTTTGGAAACTTTTCCTGTAAGATAACGATTCAGGTGTCAATAGGGTGTGTGATGAGTTACTGTGCAGATTCTGGGACTTGCACTCTCTTCTCCCATTAATCTTGTATCTTCAAAGTCTAACCTCTGCTTCCTCAGTCTAAAATGACAGCAGCTTTCTACATGAACCTAATAGGAGAGTGTCTTCAAATAAAAGCTGGATGAATGTAGTTCATGGTTACAATGGGTACCGCCTCTCAAGGGCCATAGTCACTCCAGGTTCTACTGCTTTTGTTCCCTCCTTGGGGTACCTTGAAAAATTTCATGCTCTTCATGCTCTTTCATTTTTAAGTTTTTTTTTTCTTTTTCCCCCAGGGCTGTTTTTGAACCCCCCACTTCCAGCATATGGGACTGGTGCCCTACCCTTTTGAGCCACAGGCACTACCCCATTTTTAATTTTTTATTCTTAGTATATAGCTGCTATTATCAGAGACATATGTTAGTCTAATAATAGTTATTTCACCATAACTATAAGGTGGGACCTGAAGACATTATATTCACTATACCTCGACTCATATTGTGACACAACAGTTCAAAACCTTCAAGCACTTTTTTTTTCTTCAAGCACTTTTTATCAGAGAGATTTGATTAACAAGGACAAAAAGAAAAGAAATAATAAAAGCAAAACCAACTACATATATTTGGAAAACTATATTTACTTTCTCGCTGTAGTTTTCTCAAATACTAAAATCATTTTAGTGTTGAAGGTAATAAGAAGAACAAAGTCACAGTCTGAGCCTATCATCAGACAAAGCACACAAGTTTGTGGATTTCACCACACCAGAAACTATGCCTGAGTGTTAGGAAGTTCCAGAGACAATGATAAAAATCCGTGATGAGAGAACCCAATAGGCTAGAGATGAGCATACCCTCTTCTTCACGTCCCCTCCGGGCTCTCTATAAAGCTTCCATCATTCACCTACAAACCTAGAGAAGTGCATTTAGGGAAGGTCTGGTGATGGCTTGGGTTAAATTTCTTCACATAAAGTAGTAGGGAAGCTGGTATCAGTTTTAATTTATTTAATTTGAAGAAATATTAGAAGCAGACAGCATTTCCCTGAATGAGATTTATAGTTAAAAAGAGTATGTGGAAAGGATAGCACAGTAGACATTCTAACACATCGCATACTAAAGAGCCAGGTAGGCCGAATGTGGCAAAGTTGCTGTGGTTGAGCTGTGGTTGTTAATTTGACATGTACGTATGTATGTAGGCATGTGCGGTTGTTTATTTTGGACTTGAAAGTCACACTGATAGATATCAATGGGAAGTTGAAAAACAAAACTGGATGTAAAGGAATAAAATCGCTCTCACATAAGGACAATACATAAAGCTTTAGCCAGATAAATATTTGTTAATTATTGGGGATAGGTAGGGAAAATTGGATATGATACACAATAAGATAGTGGAATGGATGAGAGAAAGACATCCTTCTGTAAATTTAGAATGTTTTATATAATAAACCTGGCCATTCATACAGAAAATATTAGTATTTTCAAGGACAAGTTTTGTCCCTGTATGTACACTTAAGACTTAATTGAACATTAAAAAAGATCAATCCAAATCTCCCAGTTATGAGAAGTCTTAGAATTATTTTCAATTTCATTACTTTAAATTTCTGCACTTATAAATGAGGTTGAAATTTGACATATGATGCCATGGACCATGGTGGTCCACATACTCATTTTGAAGTATGTAAAAGAACACTTGAGCGCAATTTAGTTGTCAAATTAACAATTTCACGTAGGAAATAAAAGCTAGAAAGAGTTTGGAAGTAGAATTTGTCAAATGTTTGCTTTCATGTTGAAATGCAATCTGATGCACAGAGACCAGAAAGGGAACGAAAAGTCCCTCTTTGTCTTCATGTTCCCTGATGAGTTGATTAGTCTGGGCTGGAGCTAGTTGGTCTCTTGAAGATGATGAAGTTTGTGAATGCAAGTTCTAGGATTTAATCCAGTAATTCTAATTTATTTATTCATTCATTATTACTTCATAATCTAGTAGAAAGTACTTGTGCTAAAAAGTACAGCCACTTTGAAGATAATGTTGGCTTACTACAAATCATTTATGTTACCTTAAAGAAATAATTTACTATTTTCTGTATTCAATATTTACTAGTATATGCCAGCAATTTTTATTGATTATTCTTCAATTGTGATCTTGTTCTGTTATTGAAGTATTGAATATTTAGTAGCAAAAGAAGACTGTGTAAGGGAAGAAAATGATGAGGGTTTCAGAATTAGAACAGAAGACATTGAAATAGAGAGAGTGCAAATACTCATTATTTACTGAGGACCTATGCTGGTAGGAAAAATAAGGAAGGAAAATGGGATATCAAACTATTAATTAATAAAAATCAATCAGAAATTTGAAAGAGAACAGCAAAGGTATGAACTCATGAAGGTACAAGGAAAATGATATTTCAGGAAATTCCTCTGAACAGATGTCATTTGCCCATGGCATGGCTAGATTTTTGGTTGTCTGATATAGAATTGAATATGGGAATATATGTCATGTTGGTTAATTTCAAATCTGACATAAAGGCTGATGAAATAGATATGTTAAAAAGAAAAAAAAAACCCTACTATACATTGAGAAGGATGCCATAATAAAATAGTCAACGGTAATGAGAGCAGCGTTAAGGAAGAAGCTAATCCTTAAATGTTAAAGAGAAATGCAACAGTCAGGTTATTTTGATAAATAGTTTGTTGAAAACCAATGGAAACTACATTAAAGAGGAAGGCCTTTTCTCAGGATATCCCATATTAAGATGTGATCAGAATGAATGGTATCTCATGAGAAGGGATTTGGAAAGCAAGTTGAGATTGTCTGTGAAGGGCCTTGGATGTATAAAGGGGCTGGCTGTCATGCTGCTCTGATGACTCAGCTGGGTTATACGCTACACTTACTCCTTAGGGTAGGCATACCTTCCCTAATGTTGCCTAGAAGTTTTCTGCATGGGGTGGAATTAACTCACTGGGGGAGAGGTGTTTCTCAATAGAATAGTCCATCAGTAAGAGTCACTACATAGTAATAATTACTGTGTTTTATCGCCAGCTGGTAATGGCAATGTTGACTGAACTTCCACCTGGCTCTATAAGACTGGATGGAGAAAAGCAGAATTTGCTCTTACAGAATCTGGTTAACTTTGCAAACTCATGTTCTACCATCTACTTATTTTATTCTCATCTTCTTCTCACTGTGAACTATTTTAAGGGAAGAAGCACAAACTTTGCTTTTCAAATTTTCACGTGACATCAAATCTTAAGAAAAAAAAAGTATTTTCTCTCAAAAGCCAAGTTTTATATCCTCTGGCTCTCTGTTTCAGTTTCTATACCAGTTGGCTCAAGACAATTTTCATCTGTCACATTCCAACTTCCTTGTTTTATCAAGATGCTTTTTTTTGAGATACAATCTCTAGCTGGGTAGAGTGCCATGGTATCAGCTCACAGCAATCTCCAACTCTTGGGCTCAAGCTAACCTCTTGCCTCGGTTTTCCTGTTTTTAGAAGAGACAGCATCTCCCTTTTTCTTTTTGCTCAGGCTAGTCTCAAACTCATGTGTTCAAGCAATCCACCTGTCATGGCCTCCCAGAGACCTAGGATTACAGAAGATGCTATTTCAAACGCAGAAGTCTTTGAAATGTGTAAAATCCACTACAGAAAGGCTATAATCATTTAAACTACTAAATTTGGTATATAATCAGCTTTTATGACACTAATAAATAAAAAAGGAATATATATATATATTGTATTCATTGTCAGTGTATTACTGTTTCAAAAAAGGAGATTTTTCAGTATAGTTTGCCATCACAAATTATTTATGTCCATATAAAATGGTATAATACATTCCTTTTGGCTCAGTACCTGTGGCTCTAGTGGCTAAGGCGCTAGCCACATACACCTAAGGTGGCGAGTTCAAATCTAGCCCTGGCCAACCGAACCACAATGATGGCTGCAATAAAAAAAATAGGCATTGTGGCGGGCACCTGCGGTCCTAGCTACTTGGGAGGCAGAGGCGGGAGACTGGCTTGAGCCCAGGAGTTGGAGGTTGCTATGAGTTGTGATGCCACAGCACTCTACTCAGGGGGACAGCTTGAGGCTCTGTCTCAAAACAAACAAAAAAAAATACGTTCCTTTATTCCCTCCCAAGTGTTCTAAGAAGAAAAAAGAGCTACAAAATATAGATACAGAGCCCTGCAGTGCTAAGCAGACATTCAGGACAACACACAAACAAGCAGCAATGTATTTTGAAAAATATTCTGAAAATAAGTAGGTAAATCTTGGAGGAGTGGCAAAATAAGCTTATAACTGGCAATGAAAAATAGAGTAAATTCTCATAAACGTTATCATAGAAATCTAAGAGACATGTATTATCCATTGAAGCCAGATGGATTAAGTATTTTACTGAAGATCACACAGCTAGTAATTGATTGAACTAAAATACAAATCCAAATGTCTTTACCAAGCATACTCAAATTCAATCCCAGGGAAGAAATTTTGGCAGATAAATGAGGAGGGCAAAAGAAAATGTAAACAGAATCATATGAAGAGGAATAGAAACTAATCTGTGGTAAAAAGTTATCTTAGTCACCTGCTGTCTGAGTTCATTGTGAGGAGACAAGTGTAGGAAATAATAAAACCTTGGTAAAGAGTTTGCATTGTATGTGCATGAAACTAAGATGCTTCCTCATTTTACATATTCAATATTAGGTTAATTATCCAGAAAATATTCATATGGTTCTTATTCTTTTGGGAAGGTTTAACCAGTCTCACTCTTTATTTTTTATTTCCAAAATTGGTGAAATAAAAATAATGCCTAAACAAGATGGGCTGATGGAGTCCGTGTGAAGGAAAGAACCAACCATCCTGCAGGTCATTGCTAGGGAAGCAGATTTTTAAATAAGATGCTGCCATTGTAATTTGTTTCAATATCTGCTACATATTGCATTGTTACAAACTTGTATATGTTCCCCCCTGAAGTTTTTAGGAAGTAGATGTGAGAAAGTAGAAAATATTTCCCAATAGTATTAATGTTATTAAGAGTATTCATGATCTCAGTGTATCTCCCCAAACATTACTTAATATAAAATGAAGTAATAAAACATAATAGAAACAACTTTATTGTGTTATTACTAATTAGTCAAAACAAAGAACATAAAGTATAAAAACTAATTTTAAATTTATCTTGATACTAATATGCAATGATTAGCAGATCCTAGTAAGAAGAGAATTAGGAGGTAGAAGAAATGTTTTAATTTGTTTGTTTGTTTGTTTTTACATTTTCTTTAAGAGACTTTTGATCATTTTTGAGGTCTTGAATATTTTGAGTATCCTTAGTTATTTTATTTGTTGGATCAAAGTTTAAAAAGAAAATGATAACTATGCTACATTGCTATAGATTTTTGTTTGAAATAGTCAGGATATTGACAGAATTGTTTGACAACTTCTGATATAACTGAGGTCATCTAGCAACCAAAAATATAAAAAAAAACTATTCAGTACTTGAAAGAAAGAAGAAAACTTAGTTGAGGAAATGTTCACATAGCCTGTAGTGAGATATATTATTTCTGTGCTAGAAGTTTTCTTGACATCTGATCATAGCTCTTTATTGATTAGAATAGCTAGTCCACTTTGGGAAGGGAAGCAGTATAACAGTAATGTTTGCAATTTAATTTTGTCAGATAAGAAACAAATAATGGGGAGGAATAAGTTTGATTTCTCCAGTGTGAGAATCACCTATTACCATGAACAGACACTAAATAGCAATAAAAGTTGCAAATCAGTCTCACAGGTTTCTTCATTTCCAACTGTTAATACTCTCAGGAGTTCTTTACAGAGTTTTAGGGCAAACAGGTGGTATTTCTTTCTATGAATATTATCATTACCTCATAAAATTGAGAAAGGTTTTTTTTTTTTTTTTTTGGTTGCTTGTTTTTATTTTTCCCTTTTAAAAATAGACCCCATAAAGATCCAGAAGTCACAGGATATTACTGGCTTTTTTTTCTTGTTTCACTTTCTCTTCTAAGCACGTTTTTAAAGACTGGGTCAAGGTGTTTT
This sequence comes from Galago senegalensis, assembly GCA_963575145.1. Classification (NCBI taxonomy): domain Eukaryota; kingdom Metazoa; phylum Chordata; class Mammalia; order Primates; family Galagidae; genus Galago; species Galago senegalensis. Next base: position 53,765 of record CAUYTI010031031.1, on the reverse strand, counting down.
TGACTTTGAAGGAGCATGCCTCCTTGACATGATTCAGTAACTTTTCAAACAGAAGGTTCTACCGTAATCTGGGACTCCTATAACTAATAACTTTATTATTTTGTTTTTTTGTTTGTTTTTTGTTTTGCTGACAGAACCTCAATTTTTAGAAGGAACCCCAAAGCGTATTCTCTTTACCTCATTTTCCACACATTTCTCGATTATACTTTAAAATGGTGGACACTGGAAAAAAATTAATTGTTTGTTAGTGTGAACCGTCAATTTGCAAGAAGACCACAGGTGTATAGACATGAAAGATACTGTATTTTTCCTTCCTGTTTCATTTACCTCTTTGTTCACAGGAGAAGGAATACAGATGGAGGTTAGAAACACACACTTAGCATGACCGGGAAACGGCTCGACACAGCAACAGAGAGAAAACATTGAATTCCGCAGGGTAAGCACTCACAGAAGCACCGTTTCTGTTGGAATTCCCGTCCTCCCTGTGGTTGAAATGATCACAAGTCTGTGTGCCTTTTTCTTGGACAGATGCCTTTAGAATCCCAAAATTGAAAGCAGAAGTCCCCTCTTGTACAAAAGGAGGAGAAGGTCAAGCTACCTGGACTCGTGTGTTACCCAGTCAAATATGACCCTTCTCATTGCTCCTTCATTAACAGTGTCAGTTGAGGTTTGAAATTCTGATTAGTGAGCTAAAATGTACTTTTACCTGACCTTGTTTGTTTGTTTTTTTCTTCTGTGTAGTTATTTTCTTTTATGAATAGAATGGGTGTCATCATAATGGATAGAACTGAAGATAGAACTGGTGAATAAATTGTCCCAGTTTAACATGGACTCTCCTCTGTTTTTCACACTGAAACCTTAGTCCTAGGCGGACAGAGCTGCCTAGGATCAAAGATTTTCTAAATCAGCCATCTGTCTTGTCCCTCTCCTTAGACCTAACAAAGAAATTACTAAACGTATTTAAAAATCGTCACTGACTTCTGGCTCTGGGTCAGATGGAGGGAGCATACCCCGTTCTATGTTTCTCTAACTGCAGTTACTTCTGGACTAAACCATGTAAACCAACTAACATAAGATTCTGAAGGTAGATAAAAGCAGCTAGAGTGGGTAAGAACCTCAGCACATGAGGATGAACCAAAGTATATATCTATTAGGTAATGAATTAACTAATCATTTGCATTTTGCCTTCTATATATCTTCCTTATGTTGAAGCAACCAGAAAACCTGAACTGCCAAAAGAAAAAGATAAACTAGAACTCTAATGACTTACAGCCTGCACCCAGAGAATCAGAGCTTTATAAGGCAGAACCTGCATGATTTCATCAGCATGCACAGGAGAAGCCTAGAAAAGCAATGCCCCCCACCCCCCGATTGGTGTGTAGTTGGGGCCCACTGAGCACCTGCAGAGATACCCTCCCCCCCACACCCACCAGCGCTGGAGCTAAGGTGTCCCTCCAGGTGCAGTACCATTTGTTTCACTTCCCCTGCTGTACACTCTGCAAGAGCCAGGACAGAAAAAGGGACTTGTTCACCCACAGTCAGTGGAGTAGTGGTAAGGGAGCCCCGGGAACAGAACTAGAGCAAGAGAGAAGGAAACCAAGCCTCCAGGTTTGTAGACAGAGCCTTAGGCAGGAGCCAAGTAGGAGATAGAGACTGGGCTTGAGGAGAATCACAGCAGGAGGAATTAGAGAAAGGAAGCATTAAATGCAAAGCCAAGTGTGTCAAGACCTTTGGTGATGCCCTGGTTGCACATGCACGAACCGATGCTTTGAGCATCGAAATGCAGCTTAAAGATCAATGGGCAGGTTTCAGACTGGGAGTTATAAAATATCTGATGGATCACAATACCACTGCAAAAGTTTTCATAAACCAAAGAGATGTCAGAACTACAACCAGCAGAAAATTGGCAAAGATCATTTTACAGAATTAGGATCAGGACTGATTCTCTTTAGCAGCATCTTACTTTGCCTACCACAGCCCCGAAAAATAAGAGAGATAAAAACTCACAAAATAATAAAGAATAGACCTTATGGAGAGTCATGTATGGAAATTAATTCCTTTATGTCCTGATTATTTACTAGAGGAGTTATTTTATTCAGATTATCTGAGTTTTCATATAATGTCCTTCTCTATTCCATGATCTCATCTAGGACAAAAAATAATTTTTTTAAGGCTAGACATGGCTAGTCTTACTTGCATCTATACGTAGCCTTTGGGAACATTTCTAAAATGTTTTACCTATTAGGGAGTTTTTGTTTTCTTATCATTTAACTTTGGATGTTAATTATATTATAACATGGACACATAGTATTTAGTTAATAAACCTTTTCAGATATTTTCTCCCAGATTGGATTCTTGTGTTTATTTATTTACAATTTAGTGGTTTTTTAAAAGTAATATGTTCATAATGTCTCTCAAAAAGAAAACTGGTTAGCTTTGATGAAATTTCGCATATAAAGTTCTTCTATGGACTTTTTTTTTTGATAGGGGATTTTGTATGGAAGAAATTTTTGTCTCACTCAAGAGATACTAAAGAATTTTTCTAAGTTTTTTTCAAATCTTATAGTTTTAGATTTTATATTTAGGTCTAAAATTTTGAGTTTTGTATTACATGGTGTTGAAGAATATCTCAAAGTGAATGTTGTTATAAATGGCTAAACAATATTTTCAATAATATTCATGGAAAATTATCACTTCTCCACTTGAATGCCTTTGCTCCCTTGGAAGCTGTTTGTTCAGATATAAATAGCACTATTTCTGGACTATTTCCCCTTTTTGATCAATGTTTCAATTTTTACCTCAAAACCACATTCTGATGATTACTTTTTGGTGTTTTTTTCCAAATTTGTCTTATGGTAAAATGCAGTTAAATACAAAGCCAGGTGTGTCAGGCCTGTGTCCATCCTGTGGGCCACCTGTGCGTTACATTTTACATTTTAACTATTTACTGTGGCATTAACTGCTTTCATAATAGTGAGCAACCACCACCACTCTTCATTTCCAGAACTGTTTTCATCTTGCAAAACCGAAACTTTATATTCTTTTAAAAAGTTACTTCCCATATACAAAAAAAAAAAAATTACATTGTTTTCCCTAGAGATCTTTCTAGTACTAATTTTCTTTCAGATGTTATACTTTACATGATTTGATACCTTTGAATTTGACACATTTCATAGTTCAGAATATTACCTACCTTGGTAAATAGTCCACGTACATTTGTAAAATGTGTATTCTGTGGTCTTTGGGACCAAATTTGTGGTTCTCAAGAAAACACTTCAAAAGAATCTCCCACTGCATCTACTGCAAATTTAGACCCAGTTACAGTGTGTTGTTAATTTCCTCGTTGTACCCAAACAATATAAATCAGACTGTTTCTATGCACTGCCCTTGACCTCTATTCTAAAGCCCCAATATTGAATCCTGATAAGTTAACTACTTACTGGCTCATCAGATTACAGGACATAAATTCTGTTATACTTGTCTTTTCAAAAACCTATTATGAGAACTCCACAACAAAAGTTAGCTTTAATTTTGTCATACTATCTACTTTATTCATTTTTTTTATTATCACAGCAGAAATGTTTAAACTTGCCTGGATACTTAATGGATATTATCAATATCTAGACAGCCCCAAAGCTATAACATAACTTCTAAAGCACTTAGTGACACACAGCAGCATGCTCCAAGGGACAGTTTATAACAGCATCCATTTAAGCAAACTGTGTCCCATTATCATTTAACCTGCACTTTAAAAAATATCGTACATTGTTAGTTGATTCCTCAAAGATGCTATAGTCTGAATTTAATTGAGATGTTTGAGATATCAATAGTTTTTTGATTAGCTTGCCCACAGATGACTAGTAAATACTATAAATGTACAAAAATAACTGCTTAAAGCTTAAAGGGAGACTTAAATAATCATGGGAAAAGGAAGAAATTGAAGAACAGCATATGCTAAAAGAAATGAATTAATATTGAGCAATATTTTTCTTCCTAAGTATTTTTACCTAAGTCAAAAACCAATCCTCACTGTGTAATAGGAGCACAGAGACTGCCCCCAAATCTGCATTGCACACTCTGGGTAAATCCTTGTCTGATCACTGAATCACACCTACATGAGGGAAACTTCAAATTTCCTAACAAAATCTCACATCTCGGGATCTAAAAGTACAGAGTAGAGATTTCAGTTATAGCCAGCCACAGGGGATATAGATTTTGGGATTTGAAATAAATAGTTATCTATATCTGGAACAAAAATCAACACCACTGAAAGAAAATAATGGAAATGAATGCTTTCTAGTTATACCATCCACAATGACAAACCTCATGTAATATAGGAAAAGAAGAAAATAATGGGATGAAAATAATGTGGTTTAAGAGCAGATCATAGATGGTGGCAGGTAAGGTCCATGGTCTTGAACATGATAGAATTACCTGATTTGAGGAACAGAAAATGAAAGGACTTGAAAAAAATGGAAATCATTTCAATGCTGTAAGACAAAATGAAGGGTCTAACTGATTTTTATTTGGAATTTTAAAATGAAAAGAGAAAATTGCACAGAGAATTTCTTTTAAAATATTGAAAATTTTGCAAAAAAAATCTATGTGCAATCTATGTGCAAGGATTTTTAAGCCCTAAGTAGGGATTTGTAAGCCCTATCTAGGCATATTATAAACACTTAGGGAATTAAAAGTAGACCTGCCGTTTGATCCTGCAATTCCTATAGTAGGTATATATCCAGATGACTAAAAATCACTTTACAATGTAGACATTTGCAAAAGAATGTTTATTACAGCCCAATTCATAATTGGAGGCAGCCCAAGTGCCCATCAACCCATGGATAAATTAACAAATTGTGGTATATGTATACCATGGAATATTGTGCAACCATAAAAAAAGGTGGAGACTTACCTCTTTTATGTTTATACAGGTGGAACTGAACTATATTCTTCTTAGTAAAGTATCTCAACAATGGAAAAATATATATATAGTATACTCAATACTATTATGAAATCAAGATATTGTCACTCACACTTTCATATGAAAGACAAATCATAATTATAGCCCAGAAAGAAAGAGAAAACGGGAGGGCAAGGGGAGGAGGATGAGGGAAGGAGGTATGGGTGGTGGGAGAGTAATCATTGGGACTTCACCTACTGTGCATATTGTAAGGGTGCATGTCAAATACATTAATAGTAGAGTATAAATGTCTAAACACAACAATTAAATAAGTGAAGTGAATGATATGTTAACCAGTCTGATGTAAGCATTTCAAATTGTATAGAAAATCAGCACATTGCACCCCATAACTGCATAATGTATGCAGTTATGATCTAATAAAAAAATTTAAAAAATTGTTAAAAACCTAAGTTAAAGAGAAACATCTTGAAAGCAACTAAGGAAAAAAAGCCAATTTAACTATAGAATAACAATTGTACAATTATTAGCTTACTTCTCAAAAATTAATGGAGGAAAAAAGGCAAATTTAACTGTAGAATAATAATTGTACAAGTATTAGCTTACTTCTTCTCAAAAATTAACCAAAAAATGATGGAGCTCTCTTTTTAAGTCCTGGAGAGGAAACAAAGTGCTAATTCATAAGTCTATATTCTTTAAAAATATTCCTAAATAATGATAAAAAAATGAAAAAGAATTGAGGGATTATTCGTGAAAAAAATATATAATCAAAGATCTAGAAGATCAGGTCAGCACCACTAAAGTCCAATTACCAAAATGCACATTTCAAGTACCTTTAAATTTTCAGCAATATGAAACAAATCCTGGGCCATAATAAGACTCTCATTAAATTTCTATAGATTTTAAGCTTCTACCTTACGTCCTTTGACAAAATTTAAATAAATTAGCAATCACTAACAAGAAAGATACCTACACAACTTTCCCAAATTATTGGAAATTTGTTTTAAAAAAATCACTTCTCCACTGATGAATGTTCACGGATGCTTACAACAAAGTGCATTCTCCTTTTGTTAAGTAGAATGTCAATTATGTCCAGTTGATGGATAACACTGCTTAAGTCTTATATATCCTTAGTGATTATCTTTCTAGTAGTTCTACCAATAGACAGTTATTTATCAATAACTAAGAGAGAGCACTGGTGTCTTTTGCTGTGGTTGTGAATGAGCGTTTTTCCTTTCAGTTAAGCTTTGGCTTTGTGCTTTATTAGGTGCATATTCACTTAAGATTTTCTTTTTCTTTCCCTTTTGATGAATTGACAGCTTTGTCATGTAAAATCGCCCTCTTTGTTCCTGGCTATACTTCTTGTTCCACATTACCTGATGTAAATATTGCCTGTTCAGGTTTCTTACGATTACTGTTTTTTTGGCTTATCTTTTTCACCTTTTTTTTAAATATTTTACCAGTCAGGTTTACAAAGTAATAATTTATATGTAGTTAAATTCGTTGTTTTGCCTTACTGTATAGCTTAAAGTTTTTACTAACTTACTGGAGCCCTGCAACCACTACTACAATCAAGTTACAATACATGTTCAGCACTTCCAAAGGATTCCTCATGACAAATTGAAGGTAGTTCCCTTCCCTTGGCTCCAATTTCTGTTAGCCTGATATAAGTTCTTCTTTATAAAATGCCATATAAATTGGATGATACAGAATTTACTTCTCTGTGCCACAGTTCTTTCATTAAGTATTAAATTATTGCATGCATAAGTAAGTCAAATTGTTGCTAAAATAATATTCAAATGTGTGTATTTGGCAGAGTTTCTCATATAAGTTAATGGTCATTTGGGTTGCAATTCATAATTGTTTTTGGTAATTATGAATAGAACTTCTGGCTGGATGTAGTGGCTCATGCCTTAATCCTAGCACCCTGGAAGGCCGAAGCAGGTGGATTGCCTGACTGCTCAGGTTCAAGACCAGCCTGAGCATGTGCAAAACCCCATCTCTAAAAATAGCTGCTAAACAAAAATGACAACTGCAACAACAACAACAAAATAGCCAGGCATTGTGGTGGGCACCTATACTCCCAGCTACATGGGAGGCTGAGGCAAGGGAATTTCTTGAGTCCAAGAATTTGAGGTTGCTGTGAGCTATGATGCCATAGTACTTACCAAGAAGAACAAAATGAGACTCTGTCTTAAATAAATAAATAAATAAAACAATAATAAAAAACTTGTCTTAATTTTTTATATATGTCTTTGAAATTATGTTTTCATTTCTTTTGAGTAATGACTACAGGACGGATTGTGGGTCAGATGGCCATCGGTAGTGTAATGTCATAAAAGACTATCTAATTTTTTCCAAAGTGTTTCTACTACATGCTTCAGTTACTGTATTACATCACCAGAACTCAATGCTGCTAGTGCTTTTTAATTTTTATTTTTAGAAAAATATTCATATTATTGTCTCTTATATTTTACTGCTGAGAATATGTGGAAACTTTTTTCATTAAAAAAGACAAAAATAAACTTAATTACTTTCTTATTGTTGAATTCTAGATATCCTTTGTGTAAGTAAATATAAATCCATTATCAGATGTTATCTATATTATATATATCATCTATATATCATTTGTATATTACAGATTTTATCTCTTGCTATATATAATATTTATGTAATATGGAGATTATTTTTTTAGTCTCAATAATTGTTTTGTTTTGTTTTTTGGTGACAGAGCAAGACTTTCTGTCTCTCAGGCTAGAGTCCAGTGGCACCATTATAGCTCACAGCAACTTCAACCTCCTGAGCTCCAGCAATCCTCCTGCCTCAGACTCCTGAGTGGCTGAGACTACAGGCAAGTACCACCACATCCAACTAATGTTTCTATTTTCTTTGTGTATTTTTATTAACTTTTAATTAAAATCATAACTGTATACATTTATGTGGTATAATGTGATGATTTGATAGACAATGTGGAATGCTTAAATCAAACTGAATAACATAGCCATCATCTCACTTATTTTTTGTGGTAAGACATTTAAAATTTACTCTTAGTTATTTTGAAATGCATTTGCACATTGGCTGAGATCCTACCCAATGCCCTTTCTCTTCCCACCAATTGTCTGCCCTCCCCCTTTCCAACACCAAAAATAAATAACTGGGATTTTATCAAGTTAAAAAGGTTTTGCACTAAAGCAAAGAGCCAGCCTTTGAAATGGGAGAAGATTTTTGCAAATTTTGATTCTGGGAGGAGGGAAGTGAGAGAGGAGGGAGGAGGTCAGGAGAGGAGGGAGGGTTAATGGTGGGATCAAAGCTATAGTGCACAGTGCAAGGGTACATGTCAGATCTAATAGTATAGAGTATAAATGTCTTAACACAATAATTAAGTAAACGAGATATTAATGTATTAACCACTGTGATGTAAGCGTTCCTAATTCTATATGAAATCAGCACATTGTACCCCATAAATGCATTAATGTATACATGATCTATGTGTTTATGATTTAATGAAAAATAAAATAAATAAATCCCTTTGTCTAATCAAAATATAAACAAATAAAATTTAAAAAAGAAAAGAACAAAGAACACCATTTCTTTGTGGGCTAGAGACTTGAACAGAAATTTCTCTGAAGATTTCAGACAAATGGGCAATAAACACATGGAAAAATCTCATCATTTTTAATCATCAGAAAAATGTATAATAAAGTCACTTTGAGATATCACCTAACTCCATTTAGATAAGCTAACATCATAAAGTACTGAATCTTCAGGACTGGCATGGATGTGGCATGGATGTAGAGAGAGGGGAGCACTTCTACACTGCTCTGAGATTGCAAACTAATACAACCTAATGTATTAGGTTAAAGAAGTAAGGAGAATTCTCAAAGAACTGAAAGCTAACATTCCATTTGATCTCACAATCCCATTACTAGGTATCTACCTAGAAGAACAAAAATCATTTTACCACAAAAACATTGGCACCAGAATGTTTGTTTACTGCCCAGTTAATAATTGCCAAGTCATGGAAGCAATCTAAACACCCATCAACCTATTAATGGATTAACAAATTGTGGTAAATGTATACCATGGAATACCACTCATCCATAAATAGATGGAGACTTTACATCTTTGTGTTTACTTGGGTAGAGCTGAAATGCATTTTTCTTAGTAAAGCATCTCAAGAATGGCTTTAAAAAAAGTATCCAAATATACTCAACACTATTATGAAATCAATATATAAATACTTACACAGTCATACGGATGAAAAAACAAAAATATACTCTATTATTTTTTTGTAGAGACACCCTCTACTCTTTCTTAGGCTAGTTAAGAATTCCTGGTCTCAATTAATCTTTCTGCCCAAGCCTCCCAAAGGGCTAGAATTTTAGATGTGAACAACCACACCCCACCTCAATAGTGTCTATTAATGTGTTTATAAAAATAATTTAAAATAAGATATACCTGACAGTGTTTTATCTGTTATTTTGTATGTGTGGTAAAATGTAAGCAATCTTTATCTAACTAAAATGTAAAACATTTCCTTTGATATTTACTTCTAAATTTATTGCTTTATGGTTTACATGTAGGTTAGTAACCTACATATAAAAGCCTATTTTTTTAACATGGTTTGAAATTAGGGTAAATGTTCATTTTGTTTTTAAGTATTGATTTCTGATCATCCAACACAATTTGTTAAAAAGATTAAATGAAATAGGAACTTTGCTTAAAAATCAATTGAATATAGAAATGCACTGAACTCCATATTTTGTTCTATGACCCTAAAGTCTATTGTAATGTTAATATTACACTGTTTGAATACTTTAACCACACAGTAAATTTTGCAATCAACTTCATTTATCCTCCATGTTTGTACTTCTTTTTTTCCAAAATTGTTTTTGTCACCCTAGGACCCTCATCCTTCTACCTATACAATGTTGATAAGAGAAAATTTAAAAGATCTAAATAAATATGAAATACATTTTACATAAATGAAATAAAATCCCAATTGCATCTCAAGAGGTTTTTGTGTAGAAGTTTATAAGCCTCCTACGCATTCATTTCATATTCTTTTCTTATTACATTGGCTATGAATTCTAGTCAATGTTGAATGGAAAGGAAGGGGGGTATAAATGCCCTTAACCTGTTCCTAATTTGGGGAAGGGAAAGGATGTAACCTTTCAACACTAAAAATAAGGTTAGCCTCAAGTTTGTGTAGATGTGCTTCACCTGGCTAAAGATTTTCTCATTATTTTCTAGTTTCAGCTTTCTTTCACTTTTAATCATAACTGTTATGTTAAATTTTCTCAAATGCTTTTTCTAAATGTAAGCATGATATTGGAAATAGCTAGCTAACTAAATTAATGGATAGACGATAAAAAAATTATTTAGTTGTTGATATGTAAATTTAACTGCTTAGTTTTCAAATCTTAAAACTACATTGCATCTTGGATAAACCACACTTGTTCATGACATGTTAATCCTTTTATACATTTCCATATTCTTGCTAACATTTTCCTGGCTAAGTACGTTTCTGTACTATGCCTTTTTTTCTTCCTCTCTTCCTTTTCTTATTTTTTCCTCTTTCTCCTTTTCTGTACCCATGGTCTAATCATCAGGATAGGTTTTTAGTATCTTAAAAATAACAGTATACTTTGTCATTTTTGTCATTGTTTTAGAGTAACCTTAGATCTACTACTAGCTCTTCCTTCCTTATAACAGTGAGGTAGAGATGGAGCAAAAGGATATGTTTTAATTCTCAAGCCCAATGAGAGGCCCTAGAGGCATGTCCATCAAGATCAGGAATAAGACAAAGATAACACCACTATTGCTGATTTATATTGTTTTATAGGACCCCAAAGGAATCCTTCAGCTTGCACTTCTTATCATCATCTCCTCTCTCTGATTGCCAAAACATATTTCTTTGTTTTTCTTTTTAACCTTTTTTTCTTACACAAAATAAATTCCTTTTGACTATTACCCCTTTAAAGTGCATATGAGTATAATTTTAAGTCCTCCCTCTGTAGCTCATGGTCTGATTGCCTAGGTCATTTCATCAGCATTTTCAGAATTAGAATAGACTTTGCCATGTAGACTGTGGTTTTAGGTCAACCTTGAGCCCATTAATAGCTCTCTGCTTCTGCTGGTAAAATTGCATGGGAAATAGTGCCCTAGATTTTTCCAAACTCACAGTTAATTTTTTGCTTGGTCATTTTTAAATTAGGCTAAGTTTGTGATATGTTTGCAGTTTTTTTAAAAATTATTATTTTATTTTTGGAAGATATACTAGGAGATGGGACCTCTGTAGCTTCCTTTTGTGTTTAGCCACGCAGAAGTTCCATTTACTTCTTAAAGACATTTTTTAAATAAATGAATGAATATTCTAACTATTTTTTTAAATTACTTCCTGAAGAAAATCCATTAAGTTTTCTTTTTTTTTGTAGTGCATATCTGCTAGTGATAAATAGTACCAGATTTTGTTTGTCTGAAAAAAGACTTCAGTATATCTATGCATAGGTTTTTAGGTTGATGGCACTTTTCCTTCATTGCCTTAAAAATTTCACTGCATTGTCCTCTAGTTTGCACAGTGCCTGGCTAATAGGCATGTCCTCTCATGCTTATCTTTGTGACACAGTGTATAAGATATATTTTGCTGCAGCTATCATTATAATTTATTTATTTATTATCCCCCTTATGCAATTTGATTTTGATATGCCTTGGAGTTGTTTTCCTTATACTAGAATTTCAAGGCATAAATTTTATCAATATGTGTCAAATTTATACAAATTCAGCAAAAACTGTCCCCATCATAACTGCACAAACTATCGGAAAGTTGAAATTAGTAAATTAGGTTTTGTAGGTAAATTCATACAAACATGGAGGTCTAACGAGTTCTACATGTAAGGCTTCCATTCCTGGCTTTGCAGCGTACTGATTATATAATCTAGGGGAAGTAAATTGTACTCTTTAACTAAACTATTTATTCAGAGTATCTTACCCAACTTCCTATGCTACCTCATGTTTCAACATATATTTTAATTTTAATCATTTGTTAAATATATTCATTCATTCAAGCAGTATTTACTGGAAGAAAAGAATATATCAGATTCTATTTGTCATCTTCTGGTGACATCATAGTAGATATAACAGACAAAGACCCTATTTTTATATGTCTTATAATTTATTTCAGAAGAAAAAAATTTTTCTTGTATGTATATACATACATACAGACAGACAGACAGACATATTAGAGAGGTTCTATGAAGCAAAACAATGGGTGAGGTTATAAATTCAGGATGCTAGTGAATAGTGTGATGAGAGAGAAAAGACATTGAGATGAAGCAATGAGTATGCAAAGGAAGAATGCTCAAGGCTCAAGGTAAAGGGAAGAAAAATTGCAAATGGGCTGAGATTAGGTATGTTATTATTTTCATAGAATCCCCACTCTGCTCAATAAATAAGATCGACTCTCAAGCTGACTGTTGTTACAGCCTTCCATCTACAAAGAGTTCATAAGTTAACTCATAAAATTGAAAACAAAATATGACAAATAATTGTTATATGCAGAGGTAGACTGTAATTTTTAAAAAAGCTCTAGACATTTGCAATAATAGGAAATTCTGGGCACAACTGCTGAAGTAAACTGTAGTAAATTATTTTTGTAAAACATTTCTTAGTTTCTAAAACATAAAAGCAAAGGAAAATTTTTTCTTTGAAATCACATATTAAATTTTAAAATTTTTACATTCATTTTGATATATCCATTTTGCTGTATTTATGCTAATTCTGTGAATTAATGAAAATGCTTATTTCATAGAAATCTGTTATATTATTCTCAATAATATAGAGTTGAATGAATTACCTATAACACAATTTTTCACACCGTAAGTGCTTTGCGTTTTTACCAAAAGCCAAGCATTGTGTGGTATTATAGTTTTACTGTTCATAGTAATATTATATGATAGATTTCATCCTTATTTTACTGTTCCTAAAATGTAGAATCATAAAAGATATTTTAAACCAGGTGACACAGTTATTGTATGTCTGTGTGACAGATTTGAATCTCCAACTATTACAATTGTGTCATAAATGTAGACTTAGATTGATTTATTTTGTGATGTCCATTGATGAGATCACTAGAACATAATTTGCAAAACAGTTGAAACTTTCAAATAGAGTAGTGTTATAACACCTTTTTTCAGCCTCAAATGATTTAGTAGTATAAGTACCAGAGACACTAAAATGCTGATTGTATAAATAAATGCTCAGAAATGAATTTGAGAAAAGTTCCACTACAGTCAAATGGTATATTAGTCTCATCTGGACAAGGATAGATATAGTTATAGGTGTAGATGTAGATATACATATAGATGATATATAGATCAAATTTAAGAATACATATACAGACTTGGAGTCTATAGAACCATGGTTACAGCATCAGCTACATGCACCAAGGGTGGCTGTTCAAACCGAGCCTGGGCCAGCTAAACTACAATGACAGCTGCAACAACAATAACAAATTAGCTGGATGCTGTGACGGGCTACCCAGGAGTCCCAGCTACTAAGGAGGCTGAGGCAAGAGAATCACTTAAGGCCAAGAGTTTGAGATTGCTGTGAGCTATGATACCATTACACTCTACAGAGGGCAACATAGGGAGACTCTGTTTCAAATAAAATGCATATACATGATAATATATAATTTAAGAGACATAAATAGCACTCAAAATCTGATTTTTCTTTATTTTAATATTTTAAATAATTTATAAGTCATGTAATTTGATCATACGATTTAAACTTAGTTTAGATATTTCAAAAATCTTAGAATTTTAACTGTGTGTTAAAGGTACTAATGTTAACTATAATACGGTTGGTTTCTTCATGGCGTAAGTGGTGGTGTATGACAGTCAAACTTTGCTGAGACTAACATATAATCTGGCCAGATTGATCTTATTCTTGTATTCTTAGAACTTTTTTTAGTTTCACAAAATATGTCAGCATCCAATGTAAATTGTTAAAATCTTAAATATTAATCAGCCTCTTGTGTATTATGGTAAGTGAACAAACACATCCGGAATGATAGGTTAGCATGCCCTGTTTTAGTATGAATATAATTTCTTGAAAATTTGATATCAATAAATGTTAGACATAAAGCCCTTCAAACGCAACATGTCTACAGAGAAGCTCACAGGGAAAAAGTCAAACACCTTTTAAAAATATCTGGGTGAAGGGCGCGCTTATAAGTTTCACCTGAAATGTACAAAACAACGTAACCAAAGTGTATGTACACCTGTAATAGTCTGAAATTTAAAAAAAATCAATGATTAATGATATGAACTTGACTAAAGAGTGATATAATTTACAATAGAATTTCGTGATTTTAGAGTATTATTGCATTCTCATTCCACAGGAAAATTTGCCTATAGACATATTTTGGATGACACTCATATTTAGGAAAATGATTTTCCTGACTAAAATCGAAGTGGCAAATAGATTTCTTTTCCATTAAAACCACGAAATAAAAAATAATATTGCATTATACCTTAGCTTTTTTAATCAAAATAATAATTGTGAGACTCTTCAAAGCTCCAGGAAAATAAAAATTATTATTGTTTTTAACCTTTCTAGTTCATTTCTTAATTTTAGCAGAAAATAACATTATTCTAGACTCGTGACAACATATTTCTTATCTGTATAGTCCTCTTGACTGAGAACATTTAGGGACAGTAAGGAGTTGCTGGTTATTTCTCGGGGCTAAAAAACACAATAAACTGCCTGATTTTAAAACAAGGGGATTGGGGCAGCGCCTGTGGCTCAAAGGAGTAGGGTGCCAGCCCCTTATGCTGCAGGTGGTGGGTTCAAACCCAGCCCAGAGCAAAAAGTAAATAAATAAATAAACTGCAAAAATAAATAAATAAGTAAATAAATAAAATAAAAATAAAACAAGTGGGAGAGTTGCTACAGGAAGATTCATTAACTGTTCCTTTGTTATACTTAGAGTGGCTTGTGGCCAGGGAGTCAGCTGTCCGCTGATGGAGGCACATGCTTGTACTAGATTTCATCTTTGAACAGTCTGCACAGTTTGCTTTTGAACCCTGATCCTGTAATGCATTCCACATTGTCTTTTCTCTCATGTTTTTTCATCAGATTCTTAATACCTATAGTGTTAAAATGTTATCTGAAAGCTGTGAGAGAGGAAATATTTTAAAGCTTGTGCTTACGATGCCAACCTTCTTTTTTATCTCCCTTTACCTTTTTGTGTGTGTATCCGAGGTCAGAAGTAGAAGGAACCTACTTACACTCGTGTCTGAAGCAGTATGGGTTCATGAATTTTTGCATAGTTCCTCAGGAGCTGCACTAAGATTGAGGAAAAAAATGGTTTGAAGCAATAAAGAGCAGGCATCGATCTGGATTTGCCTCCTAAGTTGAACTTGCTGAGGTTTGGAAAATGAAGGTAGTAATAGAAGAGAGAAGAACAAATGTCATCTCTCCAAGATTGTGCTATTCAGAAGAACGCTTCTTCACACGCATACTACACCACGTTTAGGTTCCAATTCAAGCATTCAATAAACTCTAGTTTATATGACTTAACCTAACATCTATAAAATGAGGATAATAAGAAAACTATCTCATAAGATCTTGTTAAGATGAAATTATTTGTTTCAATTTTATGTGGAAAGCACTTGGATAAGTGTTTGGCATTTAATACACACACGTGCATGTATGTCTGAATGTATCTTATACATTTTTTATAGTTATAGCTGCTACAGCTGCTATAGTCACTGCTACAATCAGTACCCTGATGCTACGTTGATTAGGTGTCTGGCTGCATACTTCATTATTTTGCAGGAAGTCTTTTTTTTTTTTTTTTTTTTTGCAGTTTTTTGCTGGGGCTGGGATTGAACCCGCCACCTCTGGCATATGGGGCTGGCACCTTACTCCTTTGAGCCACAGGCACCGCCCTGCAGGAAGTCCTTCAATTTCCATAGTATTTTTTTTTTTTTTTTGAGACAGAGCCCCAAGCTATCCCCCTGGGTAGAGTGCAGTGACTTCACAGCTCACAGCAACCTCCAACTCCTGGGCTCAAGTGAGTCTCCTTCCTCCGCCTCCCAAGTAGCTGGGACCACAGGCGCCCACCACAATGCCCGGCTATTTTTTGGTTGCAGCAGTCGTTTGGCAGGTGCAGGCTGGATTCGAACCCACCACCTTAGGTGTATGTGGCTGGTGCCTTAGCCACTTGAGCCACAGGCGCTGAGCCAGTATTTTTAATATATCCATATCAATATGGACTGCCATACATTAACTGACATCTTACTTTCTTGTTGATAACACTCAAGATCAGATAAATTATTCATATATATTTATATTATCTCTCCAAATAGGTTACAACGTTCTTGAAATTAATAAATATAATTTTTTAATTTGTTTGTCTGTCTTTCTCATCATGCTTAATAGCCTTAAAAGGGCACAAAAACTGTTCACAGCCTGCATAAAAAATAATGCAAGAAGATATTAAATGGAGCCTCCTGATGAATCAATTATTTCATTGAATTCCTTTAACTACTATCGGAGCATTTGTTTTAAAATCACATTTTAAAGACTAATAACAAAGAAACTGGTCTTAAGTAATTTCTCTCTAGCTTGCAAACCTAGCACATAGCGTAGCCTAATTTGCAGTATATTTTCTTCCCATTTCATATTCACTGCTCTTCACATACCATCATTGCCAAGTCTAATTGAATTAATGAATAAGTAAAGAATCTATGTCAAAAGATTCACACTTTCTTATGCTCTCATGCAAATGTATTTTTATTTAGGATTTTTTATAATTTGATAACACCAGCAATAATAAAAATGATGTTTGGATCGTTATTTTTTACAATAAACAGAAATGTTCAAATTGTGGCTTAGTATCCCTTGTTTTCAAAAACCTAGAAGAACCTCAACATGCAGAAAAAAATGAAAATATAGTTTAAATGTAGTGTCTATTGAAGGGGATGTGTTTTTTTATAAGATACTGAACTTTAAGTACAATTCCTATATTTAAATGTACATATATATGTATCTGACTTTAGTCTTATACTTTAAAACTTGGACTATGATTAATTCTCTAGAAAATATTGACTTCCTTGACTGAAAAGTAAAATATCCAATAGCTATGAATTATACTTAAATTTCATATCTTATAAAAGATACATCCCCTTCAAAGGGGGATGAAGTGATTGTGTGTATATATATATGTATCAATTCATCATTTCCATTCTGCTTTCAGAAAGAATCCAAATAATACTGAGGAAAAAATAAGCCAAAAATTGCAAATATTTTTGTATTAACCTACTTGATCATAATATGAAGAAAGAAAGAGTCATTACTATGAAACTACTAGCATTTCAGGGATTTGGGTCTTAACATGAAATGCTCTTGATCACGTAACAAAATACTACTGGATGGAGAAAAATAAATGACATTCAAAATTTTATTTCATTAAAAATTTAGGAACCCAAATGCATCTGATGAAAAGAACGTTCGTTATGTTCTAATATTCCATAATCATACTTGACACGACAAATTGCAAAAATGTAATCATTAAAGATACAGAAGAAATTATGCATACCCTTATAAAATTTATATTTGACAAATGAGAAATCACATGAAAACTCTTACACATGAACATCACTCTCACACACACACACACACACACATACACACACACACTTGCAGCAGTTTAATGCAAATACCAGTGAATAAACAGAAAACATTCAGGATTACGGTCATGAAACATCTTCTGATAGCCGGTAGGTTCTAAGCAAGTTGACAAATCTGGCAAAACTTTTTCTATATCTTAATTTATATTCAATGCATTAGAAATAATTGTGACTTTGCTTAATTTCTTTAATAACCTGTCATAACCTAAATCTACGGCACTACTTTATGTCCGGCAAGAAAAAGTGGATCATTCTTTCAATTTGAGTGTGATTATTTACATTGGACAGTTTATTATGATATTCACTAATCTAATCCTTCATAGATGCACAGAAATGAAAAGATTGGTAAATAAATTATGTGTTATAAAAGATTTCAGTATTTTTCTACTGATAATGAACACCCCTGCTTTCAGTGTCAGAAATATGACAAAAAATTTTAACATAGCCTTCATTCACTTTGATCCATCCTTACTGAAATCTTAAAAATTAAAAAAAATATATTGATTGACAGATGTTTAAAAATAGAGCAAGTGACTTCTCAGCAGATCCACATCCAAACTGCTGTGAAAGTTATCTGATGTGGCCAAAGGGACTTTGTGCTTGAGATTAAGTTCTTTAACTTAATGTAGAAAAATTATCTAGATTATCCATGTGGTTATAAACATAATGTCTTTATTAAAGGTCACTGTGAGAAAGAGCAGTTTGACTATAGGCGATGAGAAGGGAGTGTGATAACAGAAATAGGGATCGGGATAATGTGACAACCACCAGCGAGTGCAAGTAGCCTCCAGAGGCTGGAAGCAGCGAAGGACAGGGGCTCCCCTAGAAGTTCAGAGGGATCAAGCCCTGTTAACAACTTGACTTCATCCCAGTAAAACTTACAGATTTCTGGCTTATAGCACTTACAGCTTATGGCTTATAGAACTGTAAGATAGGCTAGGTGCCTAGCTCAGCAGCTAGGGCGTCAGCTGCATACACTGGGGCTGGCAGGTTCAAACCCAGCCAGGGCCTGCCAAACAATGACAACTACAACAATAACAAAAGAAAAAAAAAGCTGGACATTGTGTTGGGCACCTGTAGTATCAGCTACTTGGGAGGCTGAGGCAAGAAAATTGCTTAAGCCCAAGAGTTTGAGGTTGCTGTGAGCTGTGATGCCACAGTACTCTACTGAGAGTGACATAGTGAGAATGTCGCAAAAAACAAACAAAAAAAGCATTGTAAGATAACAAATATGTGTTGTCTTAAAAGACCAAATTTTGGTAATTTGTTACTACAGCTACAGAAAACTAAAATAAGAGTTCCCTTTTTCTTAATTGTTTTGCTCTATCTGTTTCCCCCTAGGCTCTTCATGGAGGCCAACTCATTCAGTTGATGTCAGGAATAGTCATAAACTTAATATCAAAGAGAAAAGAAATCTGATACTTTCCAAACAGAGTGACAGAACCATTTACTTTCCTCTTTAGTTCTTTAGTCAGTAGGAGATTTACTAGAATGAGCTTTGAATTGTCTTCCACATGAAAAGGAGTATAAGAATGCTTTTCAAAGTAAAAGTTTCTAAAATTGTTAGAAATTACAATCCATCCTTTAAGCATTCTGAAATCTTCTACACAGCATATCACTCAGAAACGTATTTCCCTTCCAATAAACTTTTACATGCATAGTAAGGAAATATACAAAAACACATCAACAAAATCTAGTGCAAGATTAAAAGCAATACTTTGAACTATTTGCGATTGATTTTGTAAAAATTATATCTTATATATTTTAGTGTCACTAATTATATAATAACTTTCTTTAATTTTGGAATGTAAATATAAACTATTTCTTCACTTTAAAGTTGTTTCTGAATTATTATTAAATTATGTTATTCTTATTATGTACATTACATGCTCTGGTTTACTAGAGACCCATGGAAAGCAATACTTTTACTTGAAGTTTAACTGGCAAAACTATGAAGTCTGAAGATAATTACCAATAGCATGAGGGTCTCTTCACTTGTAATAATAGTAGTTACTATTAATAATACATAATACATAAGAAGGAAAAAAACAACAAATCTTAGTATGGTCACATAATTTCAGTCTTTCATTCAAGAGACCAGTTAGTTTCTACTATGTATAATGTATTATGGCAGGGGATAAGAATGACATAGACATTATCCTTATTCTTATGTAATTATTTAAATAGAAATGGCTGTAATCAACCCAGAATAAGAAAATGCCTATTATAGACCTGAACACAACTTACCAATTCAAAGAAATTCTTAATTGTTGATTGTTGAAGGTATAATGGGGAATTTGTTCTTGAGTCTAACATAAGAATTGCATTTGGCCATACACTATTGTAGGATAGTCATTGGGGAAGTATATATCCCCCAATAATACAACACATGCTTATATATAAAGTCATCCTACAACAGGACATTAGCACATTTAATCCATATATGTGTGTGTGTGTGCATTTTCATACACATATCAAAACATAAGAGATAAGACATGAATGTATTACCAGATAGGATATTTTCAATGAATTCAGTACCCAAAACATACAAAGGAATGGATAAGAGACGAATCTAAAAGTTAAGACCAGATAGTACAACATATAACATGATATGCTATGAATTTCAATCTTTGCTATTCAACTGTGCATGAATGACGTAGAGAATATCTTTAAAATAAACAAAGCTGAAGATATTCATAACTCCGTCAGGAATAACAGAAGTCCCCTCACTGGGAAGAAACACAAAAAGAAATAGCAGTAGAGTCTTCCTCACATAAAAGAAATATGAATTTAATAGAAGGTTGAGGACTCAACCAAAATTAAAAGTTAAAAAATGAGGCTCAAAATTCATAGGAAAATGGCATATCTGAAGGTGATGATATAAGTTCTTATCAAGGATTATGAAATATTTAATTCTAATTCAAATAATATAGTGTTAAAATAATAAAGTGGGATACTTTAACTGCAAAATAATAATGGTAAGAAGAATTACATCTGAATTGATCATTAGGATGTTGAGTTTATTGTCATGTGTGTTATGTTGACCTTATAGTTATATGTAATTTGTAGACATTTAAGATGTAAGCCTGGGGAAAAATTGAATGTGAGTTTATATATGTAATATATACATGTGTGTTAAAAATATTTATACACACTAAATAAATGATTAATAAAACTAAAGGGATCACACAGTGCTTCAAATCGAATTTTGAGTGCAATGATCTTAAAATTTACAAATTTCAACTCAAAATTATGGAATCATGCTACATGCAATCTGTGCTTATTGTTTTCCTTTTCTTGTTCTATTAACTTAAAAAGTTTTTCCAGGTTTTTCCCAATTTTCAAAATAATGCAAATCACACTACCTCATCTAAATTAATCTAATCACCAGCATGCTGGGAGGCTGAGGCCAGATTGCTGAGGTGGATTGCCTAAGCTCAGGAGTTCAGAGACCAGCCTGAGCCAGAGCGAGATCCCATCTTTAAAAATACCTGGGCATTGTGGAGGGCACCTGTAGTCCCAGCTTCTCAGGAGGCTGAGGCACGAGAATCACTTGAGCCCAAGTTTGAGGTCACTATGAGCTATGAGGCCACAGAATTCTACCCAGGACAGCAAAGTAATCTAATCATATAAGTTAAACAATGCCCATTATTTTAAAAGTTGAAGATTACTCAACTTTTTTAAAGAAATCGTTTATTTGCTAGCCCCAACCTTCCTCCACCTACATCTACCAATGAAAATTCTTTTAGATGTTCCTTCTGCCATTTAAAAAATGTCTGTAAATGATACACTTATATCTTTCCAGGTACCAATTGTAAATATAGTATCTTGGCTTGCTAATATGAGGGATGAGAATTTTAAACCACCATTCTCTCTACTTCTGCTGTCCTCCCTATGTAGTCATGATATTATAAGTCAATGTCCATAGCTAACCATGTTTATGATAACAGGTATAGCTGAGCAATTGATTGAACTACTGTCACAACTTCTTTTTGTTTTCCTGAAGTTATCCAGTACCTTTTCTATTCATTACCTTTGTTCCCTTCGTACCAGTTGCTAGTTCTTCCAATAATTCCTTATTTTTTATTGTCGTCAATTTTTCAAGTTCTCCTTGTTGACACACGTCCTAGAATATGCCTTTTGAGGTTGGTTACTCTGTTGGCCTGATGAACAATGATAATCTTGAAACATCTTTCTTTTTGATGGCATGCTTAAATTCCCTTGCCTGTTCCCCAGATCACAGTCCTAGGTTCCCACATCGCATGTCTTCCAGTTTTTTGGTTTATGCCTTTCTTTGGTGGAGAATATTTTTTTAACTTCATCAAATTTAAAATAGTTCCTAGGATCAGAGTAGGACTCTCCTAAGAGTACAGCTGTGTATACATGGAGCAAAGTGGCTCTCCTGTGATCTTTCTTCAGCAGTTCTTCAAGATTTCCTGTACCACTGTCCTGTTTCAAAATATTTGTTTTTATTTGCTTGTTTGTTTGCTTTTATTGCTTGGGATTCATTGAGGGTACAAAGACTTGGGTTACACTGATTGCATTTGTTATGTAAAGGCCCTCTTGTAATTGTGTCCTGCCCCTCCCCAAAATATAACATACACCATGACTCCCATCCCACTCCCTTCTTCCCCCCTCTCATTTCCCTGTCCCCACCTTGAATTGATTTGAGTTTTTCTTTTATGAATGTGTGTATTAGATCATCTATTGGCTTCATGTAAGTATTGAGTACATGGGATTCTTGCTTCTCTGTTCTTGTGATGCTTTGCTAGGAGGAATGTGTTCCACTTCATCCAGGTTAATACAAAAGATGTACAGTCTCCATCTCTTTTAATGGCTAAATAGTATTCCATGGTGACAGCTGGTAGACCAACCACAGCTTGTTAATCTATTCCTGGGTTGGTGGGAAGTTAGGTGTTTTCCACATTTTGGCAATTGGAAACTGAGTTACAATAAACAGTCTAGTGCAAATATCCTTATGATATTTTTTTTTTCTTCTGGATAGATGCCTAGTAATGGGTTTGCAGGATCAAATGGGAGGTCTAATTTGAGTTTTTTGTGATGCTCCATACTTCCTTCCAAGAATATTATATTACTTTACAGTCCCACCAGCAATGTAAAAGTGTTTTTTTCTCTCCACATCCACACCAGCATCTGTAGTTTTGATACTGTGTGATGGGGACTATTTTCACTGAAGTTAGATGATATCTCAGGGTGGTTTTGATTTGCATTTCTCTGATGAAAATTTTTTCAAATATTTGTTAGCCATTTGTCTGTCTTCTTCAGAGAAGGTTCTGTTCATATCTCTTGCCCAGAGGTAGTTGGGATTGTTTATTTTTTTGCTGTTGATTAATGAGTTCTTTGTCAATTCTACTTATCAATCCTTTGTCACAATCATATCCTGAAAATTTCATTTTCCATTCTGAAGGTTGTCTTTCTGCATTACTTATTGTGTCTTTAGCTCTGCAGAAGCTTTTTAGCTTAATTCTCATTTGCTAATTTTATTATTGCTGTTATGATAGTTGCTGAAGTCTTTGTCATAAAATGTTTCCCCAATGCAACATCATCACAAGTTTTTTCCAAAATTTCTTCTAAGATTTTTATTTTTTTGTGCCTCATATTTAAGTCTTTTATCCATCTTGAGTCAATTTTTGTAAAGAGTAAAAGGTTGGGTTGAGTTTCAGTCTTTTACATGTGATTATCCAGTTCTCCCAGCACCGTTTCTTGAATAGGGATTCTTTTCCCCAGTGTATGCTTTTGTTTGGTTTATCAAAGATCAGATGGAAAGTAGAGACTGGTTTCATATCTTGGTTTTTTATTCAATTCCATTTGTCTATATCTCTTTTTTTGTGCCCCATACCATGCTGTTTTGATTACTGTGAACTTGTAATAAAGCCTCTAGTCCAGTAGGGCAATGCCTCTGACTTTGAATGTTAATGCAAAAGTACTGAACAAAATCATAGGTAATAGATTGCAGGTACTCATTAAAAAAAATCATTCATCATGATCAAGTAGGTTTTGTCCCAGAGATGCAAGGCTGGTTTAACATATACAAGTCCATTAATGCAATTCACCATATCAACAAAAGGAAAAACAAAGACCACATGAGCCTCTCAATGGATGCACAAAAAACATTTGACAAAATTCAGCATCCTTTTTCTAACAAGAACACTTAAGAAAATAGGCATTTCAGAAACTTAAGAAAACTTCAAGAACACTTAAGAAAATATTTCATAAGCTGATTGAAGCCATCTATAACAAAACCGCAGCTACCATCATACTGAATGGAGTAAAAGTGAAAGCTTTCTCACTTAGAACTGGAACCAGACAAGGATGTCTAACATTGTTCTGGATGTTCTGCCAAACAGTAATCAGGCAAGAGAAGGACATAAAGGGCATCAAAGCTCTCCCTCATTGCTGATGATATGATCTTAAACTTAGAAAATCACCTAGACTCAGCCACAAAACAACTGAAAGTCATCAGGAAATACAGCAATATCTCAGGGTATAAAGTCAATGTCCACAAATCAATAGCTTCTATATATGCCAATAACAGCAAAGTTGAGAAGCAAATCAAGGACATGATTCCCTTCACAATAGCTTCAAAGAAAAATGAAATGCTTAGAAATATACCTAAAAAAAAGGGAAAGATCTTTTCAAAGAGAATTATGAAACCCTAAGAAAAGAAATTACAGAAGATACTAACAAATGGAAGAAAATATCATGATTTTGGGTGGCAAGAATCAACATTGTCAAAACGTCTATTTGATCCCAAGCAATCTACAAATTCAATGCCATCACAATTAAAATACCAACATCATATTTTGAAGAACTGGAAAAAATAGTATTTCCTTTCGTATGGATCCAAAAAAACCCCAAACATATAGCTAAGTCTGTTCTTAATAATGAAAACAAAGTTGAAGGCATCGGACTTCGTTTTCTTGAAATCTCATGAGTCATACTTGGTTTCTGTCCTACCTACAGTGGTAGATGACCTCCAACAGGCCTTTGAGAACATTCCCCCCTCCCAAGTATAAATTTGACTTACTATTGTTTGTCGGATAAATGACTTAGTTATTTAAATTATTTGTTATCGGTATTTTTAAAGGTTTGTTGTATTTTCTTCTTGTTTCCAGGACTATTTGGAAATGAAATACTATTTTCTAACTTCTTTCCTCCCCTGGGGGAAAGAAGAGCCCCAATTACTGTAAGTCCCAAACACTCTTTCTTCCTGTAATGAAGAGAGCATGCCTGCCCTTCACTAAGATTAGGACCTTTCCCCTCACAAAGTTAGAATGCAGGTAAATTGGGAGAACAGATGGCGTATTATTGTGCTTCCTATCCTCTTTCTTCCCTCCTGGGGTCACATCATTTCTATTCTCCGCAGCCGTTTACTAAGTTTTACAGATTTCCATGAACAGAACAGTCAATTTTAAAGGATACTATTTAAAGTCAACTGTGAATTTGTGAAACTATAAAATTTTAGTATATTAATTTAAAATTTATTAATATTAGATGACTTATACTACATATTAATTTCACAAGATTCCCTGGATGAGTGTTATTTTAAGCTTTTAAAATATCATTGAATACAATTGAGTGGAAAAAACCTCAGTAAGAGCTGGAAACAAATTTCTGTCTATGCAGCACAAGAATCAGAGTGTTCCTTCGTTTTGAAAAATTCCACTAATTTTAAATAACTTAATGTCACATAGCTTATAAGTAGAATTGTTAATTTCAAAAAATGAATCTTCAAATTACTGTTATAATTTGATTTTTATTTGACAGACATGATGTGAACATGGTCAGTGTAAATATTTTCTTCATTTCAGGAAGAAATAATATTTTACTATCCTTGACTATTCTTTAGCCATTATGAACATCATTCTGTGTTAATGCAAAATTGTGCTATGGAAGCTAATTATGTGATAATTATATTTACCTGCTAAAATGCACTAAAAATACAGGAAAATTGTAAGTCAGTCAACCTTTCTAAGAGTGAAAATGATTCTGTCAAAATCTACTCAATTCAATATGAGTGACATACCAAAATGAGTGTATCATTGTTGGCAATAACAAAAATTTAAAATGTCTATGGAAATGGGCAAGTTTCACAAGTTCATATGCAAAACAGTCTTACGGAGTTTCTTGTATGTGTTTCACCACTCAGATACTCACCTGTCCTCTTGATGCTAAGAACTAGAATGTTCTATAAGGGTAGACTGTGCCAACAGTTACGTACACATGTAACTGTTTTTCCAGATAGTTTCTCATAATTTAAGTATAATAAGCTCAATAATACTACTTATTTATTTATTTATCATTGGGGATTCATTGAGGGTACAACAAACCAGGTTACACTGATTGCATTTGATAGGTAAAGTCCCTGTTACAATCAGTACTATTTATTAATCTTCTCAAATTCATGATTGGTATATGCATATGAATTAATTAATTCCTAAGCTTTAAATTTTATCAAAGTAATATATATTGCATAGCATTTTGCTTAAGTGATATAGCACATAGACATGCAGTATGTATATTACATATAAATCACACGCAACTCTTACCAGGATCATGTTTAGTTAAACTATAATGAGTCCAAAATTACTATTTATTTTTCTTCTTGATTATAGCTTAAAGTTATAGCTTTATGTTCACTGAAGTAGTTCCTTATCTAATCTAAGAACAATATAGTTTTTGTCATCCCATTTCCTAAGTTTCTCTTTACAAGACTTCCTTGGGCTCTCTTAACCAATTAAATCCATATATTTTATTCATCTAGTTTTAAAATGGCAGGGAACTTGGAAACCAGTAGCAGAGGACTTGGAATAAAAGAAAGCTCAAAACGGAATGACCAGAAGCAAAACTCTTATCATTGCTGATATTTTGAGTGTTGATTATAAAAAAACATCTGTTACAGTCATACAAATTTCACTGAAACCTTTCCTGTTTTGTTTGCAATCCCTACCTTCACTGTCACTAAGATCTTATACAGGGTACGGGGGAACGTAATTTCCACCTTTACAGTTTCCTATACAAAGAAATTAGCAATTTTGCTCAAAATTAACAGGCAATTTTTATTACAAAATATTGACACTACTATTGGTTTTTCTATACCAACAATATATGACTGATTATAACTATTATAATTTATCACTTATAGGATTACCTCATCATTGAAACTTAAATATAGATCTATTTCATGCAAAATTTTCAGTCAAGTTCTGTGCTGTCATTGGAAGGCATCTAAAAATGCCATATTGTACAGTTATTTAGAACATATGTATATAATAAACAAGTTTTTTCTTTATGACTCTAGCCTTACTATTTTTTTTTACATTCTAAAATTCATTTATTCTTTTCAGGTTATTTGCAGCCCTTCTGTGAATCTGCATGTTGCTTGTATTTAATATGTCATAATAGTTATATTTTAAAAATAGTATGTAAGACTCCTACCCAGGTTTTGTGTTTTATTCAATACTTTTGTATCTTCTGATGAAAGATAATACATGATGACCTTTTATTTCATAATTGTAAAATGTGGTTGATTTCATTATAGATTTATATCTATACCCCTAAATCTGGGGGCTAATTAGGATGATTGTTCATTTATTAAGCCTGAAAGTGCCCAAGTATATTCTGATTTTGCATTAGCTTTGGATATTTTCTTTAAATCAAATATCATTTTAGTGCAGTAACATAAGTCTGGATCATATTTTTTGATTCTTACTTTGCATGATGTTTACGCATATGAAATTTCTACTTTTGTAAGTTAAATGATTGATGTTAGCCCATTATGTGAGTTATTATGATGATATTTTCAGGTTCTGTCATGGTCTTGTCTAGTAGTGTGTGAGATGCAAGTATAATCAATTGAGTTCTCACCTTAATCATCGGTAAACCCAGAGAGACTTTCAGGGATAAACGAATTCTCATTTGATACACAATTATGCTTAGTCTCAATGAGACAAATAGCTCCCGTCATAGGAAAGCATGCAGGATTGTTGTTGCTAAAATAATGTTTGCTCAGACAAGAATAACTATAAAAAGCTCACTTTTTCCCGTTTCTGATGGTGGTCAGGGAAACATTCTGTGCTACTGCTCCTGCTGACCACTGGGTGTACAGGTCAGCTGTGCCATGGTGCTTTCCATGACCTGAATGATGCACAGGCCTCAAAGCCACCAGTCACTAAGATCAAGAGGAAAATATATTTTTCATATACATAAAATATCTATTAAAAAATAGGGGGAGAGAACTCATGTATTTCACCATATAGATAGTAATCAAAATATTCATTAGAGCTTTTGTTCACCATTTATTTTAGTGAAATGAACCTATAATTATCTTTTCCTTTGTTTCTTATTAATAATTTATATTTATAATAAATTCTTTTAATAACAATAAGCCTCAAATAAATGTAAATGTGTAATCAAAATATGAAAACATTTCTGAAATAATTTCATCATCTTGGCCATCTGAGAGTTCTTTTTATTGATTATTTCTTTCATCATGATGGTTACATTCTGTCTTGTAATTCTTATTGAATGCTGGACATTACAATAAAAGAACACTGAAGGCAGAGGCAAATAATATTTATTTACTTATTGCAGTTTTTGGCCGGGGCTGGGTTTGAACCTGCCATCTCCAGTATATGGGGCTAGTGCCCTACTTCTTTGGGCCACAGGCACTGCCTGGCAAATAATATTTATGCACAGAGAAAGGCACACTCATATTTTTCCACCCAGCCATTGTGTCTCTTGTGGAGTCAGGGGCGTAAGTAATTATTTTTGGTTTGGGTTTGCTTTTTTTCTTGAATTACATTGAAATAATAGGCTTTATAACCTTTGAGGGCAGGATAATAAGAATACTTTTAAATTTTAAATTATTTAAAGCATGGAGGGATCTGAGTGCTTGGAGGTTTGGTTGCAGGTCTCCTGCCCTATCACAAGGATGCATCAGAGTCTTTGTACCTCTTCCCTAGTATTGAACTGCTGGTATCTCTTGCCACTCACACAAGGTAGTCAACACTGACTCATTCAACCTGCATGATTTCCTTGAGTTCTTCCATCCTGGCTTCAGGCTATAGCAAACTCAGCAGCTGTACAATTCAGGAGGTTCCTTTCAGCTCTGCTGACACATCCCCAGTGGTCACAAGTCACTGTCCTGTTTTTATTATTAGAAACTGAGTATAGAAAGGTTTTTCCCCAGATCATCTATTCACTCCTGACATCACATCAAAACCAGTTCTTCAAAGGCAGCATTTTCCAATATCCTTCCCCTGACACTAAATATTTTCTAGGCACTTGGTGGAGTCCTGTGGGAAAGTTGTGGCAAATGGGTCTTTCATGTTTGCAAGGTTCCTAGAATTTTTTTTTTTTTTTTTAATTTTAAACCACTTCTTCCTACTGTTCCATCAGATACAAATGCTGTGTGGGTTCCATCTCTCCAAGCAGGGGCTCGTCACTTCCTGGATGCTAGTTCACTAAATCTTAGCTTACTGAAGGGCTTAAAACAATTGTTATATCATAGATTATCAAGCACATTGTTGTAGTTAGTTGGAAACAGTTATGAAAGTTTTATATTGTCATCAGATGTTTTCAAGTAAATTTCATAGTAATAGTGGTTTCATTTTTAACCCAATTCAGTAAGTTAAAAAAAAATGAAGTTTTTTTTCTGTCAAAAATTAAAGTAATTATCATTTGGGGGTATGATATTTAAAAAATTTTATCTAAAAAATCTTTCTAAGTTATATAAAACTGCATTTAATTTAGAAAAAAGTGATTTTTGATAGCATTTTCAAACAGAATTATTTTCAAGATCCAACAATACGAAAACAATGATCAAAAAAATTGATCGCAGAAGACATGATAACTTTATTTTAATGCCATATTTCACTATTAGAAGTCTTCTGATATAGAAAGTGATTATGGAGACTTTGAGTGATGGTTTTTTTCTCTCTTCTGTATTGCTGCTAATTTTCATATTGGAGTTTAGACAATTCTTATCTAGGGCCATTATAACCTAAAATTCCAATAGACAGTAACAAATCTATCTCAATATTTACATGGTCCAGCTTTAAATTAGTCTAGTTATTAGTTGAGGTACTGGCTATTTTCCTTTTCATTTCTGTAAACAGTGTTTCTACTTTGTTGCTAAAATTACGTCTTTCTCTAATGTTTGTGACGCTGTATTTATTTCCAAAACACTTTTCTCTCTCTCAGAAATATCAGCTCTTTCTGATATTGTGTCAACAACTTTATCTACTATTACTTTTCCCTGGTGCTGTCATTATTACTATTTCCCCATGGGCCCCTTTCCCTCATGCATAGTTGCTTCTAGCACCTATATTTCTATTTCCCCACTATTTATTTATCATAGTATTTCAGTATCTTCTCTATGATTACACAACAATAATTTTACCTTTTCAAAATTTCCTAGCTTTTGATATTCCAATCACTGACCACATCATATTCTTCTAGATCATATACATTCACTCTGGAAATTATGGCACTTAATACCTTCAATTTTTAAACTTTATTTTTTTTTTCACTAAAAACCATCACATTAATACGTTAGATTTTCATCTTATATGATCTTGTCCATAATTTTTAATGGCTATGTTGCATAAAACCCATCAAGTCCTTTACCTGGGCAAAGAAAAATTCAGGTTATAAATAACTATCCATCCATTCGGCATCTATTCCTCTAAAACTAAATTATGACGGACAATGTTTATAAAATACAGCAATTGACTTCTTTAAATTTCTGAAAATTACACTCACATGAGCACTGAAAATTGCCCAATTATTCTATGATATAATTTAGTAAGTGACTTCCCACTTATGAGAAATATAACATAAACAACTTAGATCTGTTGGGTATTATACTGTGTTTACTTTGGGCTTTGCAACATGCCATGTCCAAGGACATATATAATCTCCACAACTAACTCGTGACATCATTGTTATTTTTACCATCATTTTCCAGATGACAAAACTAAGTCACGGTGGCTGTTCAGTAATATAACTACAATCCATATTCTGAAAGCCTATGTCATAAGACCACTGTACCATTTTCTTTTTATAACACGGATAAAGTTTGTCTGCTTCCATCAAAACTCAATTTCTTCAGTTGTGCCCAGATTTCTGGAAACCTTCTTGAGAACTCAGTTACTGGAGTGATCCTCTCTTTTGCTTTCTCAGATTCTCCCCATCTACTCCATCAATGCCATTAGCATGAAAAACAAACAAAAAAAGCTCTAAATTCCACTAGTAGTAAAAGAGTGAAAAATGAATGAATAAATAAGTGAATCTCAACTTCCTCTCCCCTTCACTCTTGTTTCTCATTTGAAACTTGGTCTTAATACTCTGTGTCCTCTGGCAATAAAAATATCCTTTATCCTTCACTCAACTCCAAACCCTGACTGCAGTCTCTCTCTCCAGCTGTGGTAGTCAGACCATTGATCCACCCAAATCAGTTTGCTCTAATTCCTGAAAACTGTAAATACATTTCATTGCATAGAAACATTGCAGAATTAAAGGAATTCAATTAAGGGACACAGCTTCAGAAGGAATTAAGGTAACTGATCATCAAATCTTAAAATAAAGAAGTTTATCTAGACAAACCTAATGTAATTAAAAGGTAATTGTAAGTAAAAAGTAGATATTGTCATGATATTAATTATTCCAAATCCATAATATCAGGATCTCCTTTCATTTACCTACATCTTCTTTGATTTCATTCACTGATGTTTTATATTTTCAGGGTATGAAGATTTCACCTCACTGGTTAAATTTATTTCTAAGTATTTTATCCTTTTTTATGTTATTGTAAATGGGATTGCTTTCTCCATTTCCTTTTTCAATAGCGAATATATAGTTTGATATTTCTGGAAAGTTTTGATCAAGACTATTAGCTTCAAATGATTTTTTTAAAGATATTATTTTAAAAAGTACTTTAATCTTTCAAGTGCAGAGTGGCTAAAGATGAATGTAACAGAAGTTGTAGGAGGTAGGCTTTCATTAAAAATAATTTAAAGAAATTAAAACTGTCCATAAGCTGAACAACTTTCTGAAATAAATTTGGAAAATTTTAAACATGTCCTGAAATGAAAAGTCAGGCTAGAGGCAAAATACAGCAATGAGGAACTTTTATGGGTAACACGAAGTGGAATGGCTCTTAATAGAGTTCAGAACTGTAGCAAAATGTTTACTTATCGACTCCTAAAGCTTTCCTTGTGTTTTGTCATAATTCTCTCACTTACCATCTTTGAATGGATTTTTGTCTGAGAAATATCATACACACATAAACAGAGGGTATGAAAAATGTATGCCCGTTTTAAAAAATGAAAAAAAATCTGTATTAAAGTTGCATTCCTCAACATATGTTGATAACAAAAGATGGATAGACATCACCTTGAGCACCTCTTGGAAGTGCAGAAGTCAAATGTGCTTTAAGTATCACAAATTTAATGTAGTTTTCCCATTCCTTAAAATGGGTACACATTTTTTGCACAGACATAAACACATTCACTTATATTTTCATAAGGTAATACAAAACAATAGGTATGTAAAAGTAAATATTTTGAACATTAAATGTAGAGGAAAAATAAAAGTTGATATACTAGAAATGGATTTTAATTACTAACAGACTCTTACTTTACAAACTAATGTAAGAAATAAAGCTTTGATTTATTGGGAACTTTCTTAGCCAGGATGGTCCCAAACATCCATATCCCTTTTTATCAATTTGAAAATTATACTTTCTTAGTTTGTTCAAGTGCAGGCATCAGCAAACAGTACCTCATGGGCCAAAATAGCCTGCCATACATTTTGGTTTATTTTGTTTTAATAAAGTTTTATTGGTAAAAGCCTCAACTCATTTTTTTTTTATATATTATCTTTGGCTCCTTCTACATGACAATTTCAGAGGTAAATAATTCTGCAAGATCCCATTGCTTACAATGATTAAAGTATAGATGATTGGGTCCTGTACAGAAAATGTTTTCTGATCCCAAATAGAAAAGATATACCATTTGAAGCTAAATAAACAAAAGTTCAAATTTAGGAACTATTTAAGCATTATATAAACCATACTAATCTACCTAAATTTTCTCATTCCTAACAGGGAGTCTAGAATTTGGTAGGCATTCAATAAGTATTTGTTGGATACATAATGACTCTAAACCTTCTCATCAGTAAAATGAGATGACTACTAAATGGCTACCATGATTCATGGGCAAATTAAAAACAAGTAAAATACCTAGAAATATGCCAGCATTATAGTAGGTGCTCAATAAATATTGCTTTTACCTAATGTATGTTCTCTGCTGAATTTTGGTATAGGACTAGCTCTTGTCCAAAGGGAAACCATAAGACTCAAAGCTCAAATACTTCAGAGCCTCAACATTCTGACTCAGGAGTTGTAGTATCATCTTATTCCCTTTTCACATCGTAATTTATGAGGAGCAAAAATTCTGAGATGTAAGCAATTTAAGAGAAAAATCAGTTCTGTCTGTGAAGCTTGAATTTTCTCTCTTTACTATATTTAATACTATATTTAAGTGTGACAAATTCCTCACACTTTGGATATTTTGGACTCAGCATTTGGAAAGAGAATAAGAGAGAAGTCTTTAGTAGCATGAGCTGTGTCTTACTGAATTGAAGTTAGCATTACGTAATGAATAAACAAACAACAAACAAAAAACACAAACAATTATCCATCAGCCTAAACTTATTTTGTAGGATAGGAAGAGTCAGTGTTGGGTCTGATGTTTCTGGTTTGTGTGTGTGTGTGTGTGTGTGCGCGCGCTCCTTATTATTAAAATAAAATGCAGACTGGATATGTACAAAGACTCCTCAGGAAAGTCAGGGGACTTAGGGCACTGAATAAACAGAGCAGCTCTAGGTAATTGAGTAGGTTAAAAATGCTTAAGCTAGACAGACATGGAAAGAGATGGGGAGATCATTTAAGTAAACTTTGAGTGCCCTAATTGTCAAACCATCAGAAGAAAATTGGTCAAGCATTTTAAAAGTACTAAAACAAAAGATCACATTTGAGGGAAATGAATTAATTCTGAGTTATTCTGACAACAGAACTGTTAAGAACAGCCTGGAACTGATAAAAACAGTTAAACTTTGTGCAGGTAGTGAGCTGGTTTAAGGATTATGACTGGGCTTCCTCTAGTAGGCAAAATGAAGTAACAGAACCCAGACTTACCCCTCCTAAAAACACAAACATACTTTAAAAAATTATAAAATACACATAATATTTGAAATAATGGTTTTTAAGAGAATTGGGCAACGAGGGACATTAATTCCAGACAGATGGGAAACAAATGAAAAGTAACCCACAATCCCCACCCTGCCTTTACAGCATTTCTAGGCTGCAGTATTTTGAGAGGAAATCAATGTGAAATTCTGTAGCCAACTGGATTGATGAAACAGCTGAACATACAGGGCAACAGAGTTCCCTTGGGTTTAAAAAGTAGAAAACCAGGATGATAAAAGCTGCATGAAGAACTCAAAATATGAAAAGGGACTTCTCAAATGTCCACCTGAGTACTGACTAACACGTGCACATGAGTGAAATACCCAAAGCTGGGAAAAACTGAGATGTGGATGTTCCACATCCATTTTCAGGATATATTTATTTATTTATTTAAGACAGAGTTTCACTACATTGCCCTTGGTAGAGTGCTGTGGCGTTACAGCTCATAGCAACCTCAAACTCTTGGGCTTAAGTGATTCTCTTGCCTCAGCCTCCCAAGTAGCTGGGACTACAGGTGCCCTCTACAATGCCCAGCTGTTTTTTTGGTGTGGTTGTCATTGTTGTTTTTAGCAGGCTCGGGCAGGGTTCAAACACTCCAGCCCTTGTGTATGTGGCCAGTGCCCTAACCACTGAGCTACTGTCACCGAGACCCCATTTTCAGTTTTTAAAATGCCATTATTCAAAGTAAATTGGTAGGTACCCAGAAGGGTATTGCCTCAAGACTGGAAAATAATTCACCTTGGATGAATTGCTGCTCTGATCCCAAATAACAAATCTTAACAGCAAGAAAGAAAGGATCACACTGCTTCTAACTAATTTAATTGCATCCCAGAATAACCTTTATGAATATTTATGAATATAAAAATATCCAGCATCCAAAAAAGTAAAATTTACAATTTCTGGTACCCAATCAAAAATTACTAGGCATGAGAAGAAGTAAAACAAAACAAAAAAAAAAAAAAAAAAAAAGAAAAAGGAGTTCACAAGTAAAGAAAAATAAAACAACTAAACTCAACTCAGCCAAGAAATAATGTAGAGACTAAATTAGTAGATAAGGGCATTGGCAAAGTTCTTTTAACTATATCCAGATGTTTAATAAGTTAGCAGAGATACGGGAGTTATAAAAATGGCACCATCAAGATTGTAAAGATAAAAATGACAATATGTGAAGTAAAGACATATATTGAATGATTTTTGTCACAAAAAGAAATATTGGTGAGTTTAAAAAATAACAAATATGGCTCGGCACCTATAGCTCAACCGGCTAAGGCGCCAGCCACGTACACCTAAGGTGGTGGGTTCGAATCCCCAGCCCCAAACAACAATGATGGCTGCAACAACAACAAAAAAATAGCTGGGCGTTGTGGCGGGTGCCTGTAGTCCCAGCTACTTGGGAGGCAGAGGCAAGAGACTTGCTTGAGCCCAGGAGTTGGAGGTTGCTGTGAGCTGTAATGTCATGGCACTCTACCCAGGGGGACAGCTTGAGGCTCTTTCTCCAAAAAAAAAAAAAAAAAAAAAAATCCTAGCCCTCTGGGAGGCCGGGCAGGTGGATCACTTGAGCTCAGGAGTTAGAGACAAGCCTGAGGAAGAGGAGGCTGGGGAGGCTGAGGCAGAAGAATCACTTGAACCCAAGAATTTGAGGTTGCTGTGAGCTGTGAAACCACCACACTCTACTGAAGATGACAAAGTGAAATTCTGTCTCAAAAAGAAAAAAAGCAAAAGAATGGAGAAGCAAGAATCCCATGTACTCAATACTGTGTTGAAACTAGTGGATCAAACTATAGGCCCACAAGAGACAAAAGCACAATTAAATTCCAGAAGTGGGGAGAGGTTTGGTAAGTTCTCACCTAATGGGTACAATGTAGGGGTGTATGGCACACTTTCTGGGTGAAGGACCCAACTGCAATTCAGACTTTGTCTTTTTTTTTTTTTTTTTTTTTTTTTAGACAGAGCCTGAAGTCGTCGCCCTGGGTAGAGTGCCGTGGCATTACAGCTCACAGCAACCTCCAACTCCTGGGCTCAAGCGAGTCTCCAGCCTCCGCCTCCCAAGTAGCTGGGACCACAGGCGCCCGCCACAATGCCCGTGGTTGCAGCCGTCATTGTTGTTTGGCGGGTCCGGGCTGGGGATTCAAACCCGCCACCTTAGGTGTACGTGGCTAGTGCCTTAGCCGGTTGAGCTATAGGCGCCGAGCCCAGGCTTTGTCTTAAAAACACCTGTATAACCTAATCACATGTGCCCTCATATTAGTCCAGAAAGAAAAAGAAAAACTCGGGCAAGATAAGGGAAACCTTATCACTGGAGTGAGTGGGGATGGTAGATAGAATAATAGCCTCCTGAACCTCCCAATGCCTGGAACCTGTGAATGTGTTACCTAAAACTGCAAAAGGCACTTTGCAGATGTGATTAAGTTAAACATCTTGAGATGAGATTATCCTGGACTATCCAGGTAGCCCAGTGTAATCATGACAGTCTTTTTTTTTTTTGAGACAGAGTCTCACTTGGTCACCCTTGGTAGAGTGCCGTGGCATCTTAGCTCACAGCAACTTCAAACTCTTGGGTTCAAGTGATCTTTTTGCCTCAGCCTCCCAAGCAGCACCCGCCACAAGGCTCAGCTATTTTTTTTTTTTTTTGGAGTTTTTGGCCCGAGCGGGGTTTCAACCTGCCACCTCCAGCATATGGGGCTGGCGCCCTACTCATTTGAGCCACAGGCACCACTCAAGGCTCAGTTATTTTTTAGAGATGGGGGGGTCTCGCTCAGGCTCAGGCTGGTCTCAAACCTGTGAGCTCAGGCAATCCACACACCTGGGCCTCCCAAGTGCTGGGGTTACAGGCATGAGCCACCACGCCTGGCCAGTCATGACAGTCTTTATAATGGAAAGAGGGAGGTAGGAGCATCAGAATTGGAGAAGAAGAGACGATGAAAGGAAAGGTCAGAGGCTGGTTGGGGTGGCTCACACCTGTAATGCTAGCACTCTGGGAGGCTGAAGCAGGTAGATTGTTTGAGCTCAGTAGTTTGAAACCAGCCTGAACAACCATGAGTCTCCTTTAATAAAAATACAAAAATAAGCCAGGCATTGTGGTGTGTGCCTTGTAGTCCCAGTTGCTTGGGAGGCTGAGGCAGGAGGATTGCTTGAGCCCAGGAGTTTAAGATTGCTGTGAGTTATGATGCCACAGCATTCTAGCCTGGGGAACAGAGTGAGACTGTCTCAAAAAAGAAAAAAAAAAGAAAAAGGAAATCTCAATTCAGATCTATTTGTTGTTGGCCAGGTAGCCCTTGCAACCCCAGAACCATGTGATCCAGTTTGTGCTGCTAAGGACTAAGAGACCTCTGCACAGTTATTGCTGTCTGTCTAATCAGTTTACTTTTTCAAAATCTATTGATCAAATTTAGTTCATTATTAGCGATGGCCTTGTATATGTTTTGTGGGTTTTGGAATTCTCCTTCGAACAGCTTGTAACATCATTTCCTTCATGAATTAATTTTTTCCCTTGTCAGTTTTGATTAATGAGGAAATAAAATTGTGTTGTTTGCACACTTTTTCCCAGATTGGTGTCATAGTGTCTGGATCAAATCAATACTTGAGCAAATGCAAAATTACAGCTTCTCCAGCATGGAACACGCTGGGTGTCATTCTTGAAGATGCCAGTTTTTTTTTTTTACAGTCTTTTAATACACAGCTTGCATTTGGCATCATTTCAAACCACCTGCATTTGGACTTTTTCATTAGAATGCATGTAAAGAAAGACAAAAGACATTTGTAATGGATTGAGCATGCAGCATGACTGCATGACTGACACTGAGAGTTGTAATTTGACTAATCTTCAGATGCCAATTAGTCAGCAACTGAGTCCTCAGCTGCCTTCCTTCACCTCTCAGTGCTCTATTCTTCTCTGCTGTTCCTCAAACTTGGTTACCCTCACAAAGTGATAAAAACTTGCCTTGCTTTTCTTTGTAACAGCTTTATTGAGCTACAATTCACATAGCATGTAATTCATTCATCAAAGTATACAATTCAATGGTTTTTAGAATATTCATAGAACTGCACATTCATAATCATAATCAATTTTATTTGTTTGTTTATGTATTTATTTTTTTTGAGACCGAGTCTTGCTATAGCACCCTGGTTAGAGTGGTGTGGCATCACAGCTCACAGCAACCTCAAACTCCTGGGCCCAAGTCATTCTCCTGCCTCAGCTTCCCAAGTAGCTGGGACCACAGGCTCCTGCCACAATGCCCGGCCATTTTTTTGGTTGTAGTTGTCATTGTTGTTTGGCAGGCCCTGGCTAGATTCGAACCTGTCAGTTCTGGTGTATGTGGCTGGTGCCCTAGCCACTGAGCTACAGGTGCTGAGCCCATGAATCAGTTTTAGAACCTTTCATTACCCTATAAAGAAACTGTACCCTTTAGCCATCACCTCCTACTCCCCCCATTTCTCTGGGTCCTAAGCTCTAGGCAACCACTAATTTACTTTCTGTCTCTGTAGATTTGCCTAATCTGCACATTTTATGTAAATAGAATTGTACAGTAGGTGGTCTTTTGTGACTGGCCTTACTTCATTTAACTTGTTGTCAAGGTTCCTTCAGGTTGAAGCACGTATCTGCACTTCATTACTTTTATGGCTAAATGATATTCCATGGTGGGGACATACCAACTTTTGTATATCCATTCTTTAGTTGATGGACCTTGGGGTTCTCTCCACTTTTGGCTGTTATGAGTAATATTTCTGTGAACATTCATGTACAAGTTTATATTTCTCGGGAATATATACCTGGGAGTGGAATTGTTGCATTACACGGCGACTGTATATTTTAACTTTTGTGCAACCGTCAGACTGTTCTCCAAAGTGACTACACCATTTTACATCCCCACCAACAATGTATGCACATTCCAATTGTTCGGCTTAGTTGAGGACCACTTTTTTATAGACTGGTTGCTCTGGGAATTCTCGGTCATGGTGGAGGAATAGAACCCAACTGTTCTGATATAGGTTCTGTTTTTCCATGAGAAAATACCAGGGAGGGGCTGGGTTGTTGGTTTCCAGCAGGATGTAAAACACTGCACTTTTGGTGCTCTTGACACACTTTGATTCTTGGGACCTAAAACATTATACTTCTCTCTCTTTTTTTTTTTTTTTTTTTGAGACAGAGCCTCAAGCTGTCCCCCTGGGTAGAGTGCCATGGCAGTACAGCTCACAGCAACCTCCAACTCCCGGGCTCAAGCGAGTCTCCTGCCTCCACCTCCCAAGTAGCTGGGACCACAGGCGCCCACCACAACGCCTGGCTATTTTTTGGTTGCAGCCGTCATTGTTGTTTGGCAGGCCCAGGGCTGGATTCAAACCCACCACCTTAGGTGTATGTAGCTGGCACCTTAGCCACTTGAGCCACAGGCACCGAGCCACATTATACTTTTCATTGGGGATAGTCCCTAAAGACTTGAATCATTTACTACAATTTTTTTTGTTGTTTTTTGTTTTTTAGATAGAGTCTCACTCTGTCACCCTGGGGTTGAGTACTATGGCATCATAGCTCACAGCAACCTCAAACTCTTGAGCTCAAGCCATCCTCTTCTCTCAGCCTCCCAAGTAGCTGGGACTACAGGTACCTGCCACAACACTCAGCTAGTTTTTCTATTTTTAGTAGACAGGGTCTCACTTTGCTCAGGCTAGTCTTGAACTTGTGAGTTCAAGTAATCTACCCTCCTTGGCCTCCCAAAGTGCTAGGATTATAGGCATGAGACACAGTGTCTGACTCAACAATTTTGGTCGATTATATAGTGTGTGTATGTGGGGAAGAAGGGTTAATTTTAGGTAAAAAGAAGAATCTGCTTAAGTGTTTCATGACCTGAATAACTTAGGCATACCATACCCTGAAATTTAAAGTCCTAGCACAATGGGCTTATGTTCCTTTTTTCTTTTTGATAGAGATGGGGGTCTCACAATGTTGCCCAGGCTGGTCTCGAACTCCTAGCCTTATGTGATCTTTCCACCTTGGTCTCTCAAAGTTCTGGGATTACAGGCTATAGGAGGGGGCCACCACACTCTGCCTCTTGCACTTATATACTTTTTTTTGAGACAAAGACTCACTCTGTGTCCTGGGTAGAGTGTCATGGCATCGTAGCTCACAGCAACCTCATACTCTTGGGCTCAGGTGATCTTCTTGCCTCAACCTCCCCAGCAGCTAGGACTACAAGTGCCTGCCACAATGCCTGGCTAGTTTGGCTATTTTTCCTTTTTTTTTTTTTTTTTTGGAGAGATGGGGGTCTCACTCTTGCTCAGACTGGTCTCGAACTTGTGAGCTCAGGTGATCTACCCATCTCAACCTCCCAGAGGGCTGAGATTACAAGTGTGAGTCACCATGCCCAGCCCTGCACTTACATTCTTGATGATACATTTTCTTCCACCAAGAATTTCTAGACTGCTCCATGAGATTCCAGAATTCTTTAGATTCAATGAGGCCAGGAAAAATTCCTAAGGGTTATTAGACTTTGGGTGTTTGTGTTGGGTGTGATTATGTAATATTGTATCCCTACTGGGATATACAATCATTTGTTAATTTATTGACCAGTTAACTCAGCCTTTAGTAGAAGTGTACTATGTGCTAGGCTTTATGCCAGAAGTTGGACACATAGAGGTAAGTAGGACTAGTTTTGACCTCAACTATCACACCGTGTGATGAAGAAAGGTAGAAAAAAATATACTGTACTTAAAAGTCAAGGTATTAACTGCATAAATTCTACCACTTTTGTGTTACTTCTTTCTGAGCCCAAGTTTTCTCCTTTGTGAAGCAAGGATAATAACACCTCCCTTGCAGTATGTCTGCTGCTGTCCCTGTGGAAGGGATATCAGCATATCAGAGACCTGATATGTTCTCCTGCCCCTCTCTCACCTGTGGGACAGGGAAGGGGGCACTGCCCTATTGGAGAGACTGATTCAACTTGGTCTTTTCAGGTTGCAAGAAAGAGCTGGGCAATTTTAAGACTTGGAGACTCGTAAGGAATTCTACTCTTCAACCAGCTGTTCTATAGCGATGTCTGTCTTTCTTGAAGTCTTTGTCTCTCTTTCTGCTTTCCATCATCAGTTTTCTCTGGGTTTTGATCAGATCCATTAGTCATCATCCAATATGGAAGAGCCACCCACGTGCAGGCTCTGGTCCAGTGAAGTATGTCTGGGGTAACAGGACTGATTTTTTTTTTTTTTTTTGAGACAGTCTCACTATGTTGCCTTTGGTAGAGTGCAGTGACGTCACAGCTCACAGCAACCTCCAACTCTTGGGCTTAAGCTATTCTCTTGCCTCAGCCTCTCAAGTAGCTGTGACTACAGGTGCTGGCCACAAAGCCCAGGTATTTTTTTGTTGTAATTGTCATTGTTTAGCGGGTCTGGGCCGGGTTTGAACCCAGCAGCCCTGGTGTATGTGGCCAGTACCCTAACCACCAAGCTATGGGCACCAAGACAGGACTGATTTTTTTTCAAAGCCCCCAATGGACCAAACACTTCTCTTTTGGGGAAAATGCAACAGGGACCACAGCAAATGACTTCTGGTTGTAAGATGCAGACCGGAGAATCTGATCATTTGCCTCCCATCACAATGGCTAAGGAAGAGTTTGGAGTTAAAACCATGGCCCTTCACTATCCAGAAATTTGTGGCATGGATTTTGAGTACTAACTTCAATACTATTCTTTGTATTTCCTTACCTTTGTTTTCTCCTTTTATCATTGTCTCACCAGACTTGGCTTGTCTTATCTTGACATATAAAACAATGTTGGCTTGTTTTATCTCGACCTATATCTTTGTGAATCATCTTAAGTCCTTTCTGATTAAAGTTGGGAAAAAGATGAACAAATGATTACTAATAAGTACTCACTACATTCTGATGATGGTTGTGATTTCAACAGCTTCCTCCTCTGATTCTCTGAGCAATCTATTTCCATGGCCACACGCTGAGTCATACTTTGAGTGGAACTGCTCCTCCACTGCAGCCTTGAACTGTACCATCTTATTTTCTAACTATGCCTCCCTGACTCCTTTATCCATACACTGGCCCTCCAGCCTCTCTGACACCTATAGTGCCTTGACTTGGCCCATCAGTTCCATCCCAGTCTCCCTTTCCCAATCAAACCAGACCTCAGGAGCCACCGCTCTTCCCTCCTTTGTTCCTTCTACAGCCCCTGCTCTGGGGTGTCCACCACTGGATCAGTTCAGCAGCACGCCTTCCCTAGGCAACCAGACTGTGGTAGAGAAACCTGCAGACAGGAGCATCAGCCAACCCCCATCCTTCCGTGGCCTGCTCAGAGGGCCTCTACTGGGTCCCTGGTCAGTGCTCTCTCCTGATACTCATGTGGCCTGTCTTGAAAAGCCTCTATGTCCCTTGTGTTTCTGCATAGACCTTTCTCAATCAGCATATTTTATCCTTTTGGCCACAGAGATTGGTTCAATAATGAGTGCAAGATCACCTTGGTCCAGTGAGCGAGCGTGGCTCCTGGACCAAACTCTCTTCCTAGACAGCTTGGCTGTGAGGTCCAGCTATGGAAGTAGAGGAAGTTGACTAGCTGTGTGTATGGGGTGGGGAGGGCACGGTCATCACCCAGAGGCGGCCAAGGATGAAGCCAGTCCTATGGAACACAGGGTGGAGAGATGGAGAGAAAGGGCTCTGATGGATCCTATGGGAAGTCTTTGCTTTTTGGTTACTGGACCAATTTATCTTTTTTTTTTTTTTGAGACAGAGTCTCAGTCTATTGCCCAGGCTAGAGTGCTGAGGTGTCAGCCTACTCATGACAACTTCAAACTCCTGAGCTCAAGCCATCCTCCTGCCTCAGCCTCCCAGAGTGCTAGGATTACAGCTATGAGCCACCTTGCCCAGTCTGATTTATCCTCTTTTTGGAAGCTGGGTTTTCTGCCATTACATTTGAACAACTCCAAACTGGAGGGTTGCTCTCCAGTTCTCACCTCACTTACTTCGTCATGGTAGGTGCCCTTGTGTCCTATTTCATAGAGCAAGAACTGCTATGGTTAAGTTTTTGGCTCTAGGTAAAATAAGAGAAAGGAAAGGAAAAGAAAACAAGACAGAAGAAAAGAAAATGGTACTGTCCTCCTGTTCTGTCAAAGAATAATCCTGCCATCCGCACTGGTAGAACCTGCCGGTTCAGTGAACTCTAGGAAGGGCTGGAGAATGTGAGCCTGTTTTGTTCACTGCTTGCCCAATGCCCAAGAAGTACCTGCCGGAGTAAGAACTCAGTGCATACTTGCAGAGTGAACAAGTAACTGCATCAGTTTCCCATTGCTGCTGTAACACATTCCCACAGATTTTAGTGGTGTGATACAATGCCAAAGTATTGTATCACAATTTTGGAGATCAGAAGTCCAAAATGGGTCTCTCACTAGGCTAAAATGAAGGTGTTGGCAGTGCTGTCCTCCTTTCTGGAGGACCAAGGGGAGAATCTATTTCCTTTCCTTTTGCTCTCCCGAGGGCTGCGTGCATTCTTTGCTTATTGCCCACTTCCATCTTTAAAGCCAGCAATGGCTGGCTGCGTTTTTCTCATAATGCCATCTCTCAGTTCAGACTCTTCTCCTCCTCTCTTCCACATTTAGAGGACTTTTGTCATTACATTGGGCCCACCTCGATACTCTAGGATAATCCTGTTTTAAGGTAAGCTGATTAGCAATGTTGGTTCTATCTGCACCCTTAATTTAACCTTCCCATGTAAAATAGCATAATTACACGGGGATTAGGACATGGACATCTTGTAGAGGAGACATTATTCTGCTTATCACAGTGACTATTTTGTGCCAGGCACTGAGCTACACAGAGGAGAATTAAGTATGAATAGCATGCTCCCTAACCTCCATTCATTCATGGGGAGAGCATCTCACTTCTTACGCTCCTAAGAATTTGGGGAGTTAAGAAAAGGCTTCCAGGGGAATTGATGCCAAGGCAGACAAGTGGCAGATGAGTTGAAGTTAGTCAGGTAGAGCGTAGGGGCTTAAGGGGAAGAGTCTTTCAGGCCGAGGGTATAGCCCACTCTGGACACTTCCTGAAAAGAGAGTGTGGGGCATGCAGGGGACAGAAGAAGTTCAGTAGGGCCAGGCAGGTCAAATGAAGAAGAATAGGCCAGAGCAGGGACTGTTAAGGAGTCTGGACTTTGTCCTTGAGTCAAGGACAAGCTATTTAAATGGGGGTGTAACATGATTAGATTCATGGATTAGAGACATCACCCAGGCTGCCTTATGGAAAAAGCATCAGAGAGCAGAAGGCTCAGTGGTGTGCCAGAGACTCTGAGTTGTGGGACGGCTTTTTAAAATGGAAGAAATGTGAGTAGTTTAGATGTTGTTGGGAAGGAACTAAGAAGGGGGAATAGGCTAAAAGTACAGGAAAGTGGTCAGGGATGATGGTGCCAACCTATAGTCCCAGTTACTTGAGAGGCTGAAAGGCCAGCTGTTGCAGGCCAATCTGATCAACATAGTGAGACCCCCATCTCTAAAT
The DNA here is from genome assembly GCA_963575145.1 of Galago senegalensis. Classification (NCBI taxonomy): domain Eukaryota; kingdom Metazoa; phylum Chordata; class Mammalia; order Primates; family Galagidae; genus Galago; species Galago senegalensis. The sequence continues at coordinate 9,401 of CAUYTI010031031.1, read as the reverse complement.
ACATACACACACACACACACACACACATACACACACATATATAAGAAGAGTAGGAGGAAAGTTGATTTGTGAAGTTTCAGAGAAGGCAGATGAGAAGATCCCTAGGGAAGGGATTAGTGCTTTCTTTATAATGTGAGGAAAACAAGAAAAGTAGGATGCAGAGGAATAGGTAGATTGAAGAGAAACACTGGGAGAGTTTTGGCCTGATGGTTTCCAAGTTAATTTGTGAAAAGGAGATGGGGTCACTAACTATAAATGAGAGGCAGGTGCTGGGGTTAGGTGCATAGAGAAGTATCTGTGGAACATGGGTGATCAAATGCTGGCCAGAGACATTCAGTCTCCTCCTTGGAAACATCAAGGATCCAGAAGGTGGCAGTCATGAAGTTACAATGGCACCAACCATGTGGTTACAGGGATATTTTTCCTGTCCTTCTTGGACTTGTGTATAAATCTGGAAAGGCCAGCTACCTCACCCTCCTTTCCCTTCCCTTCCATCCACACTCTCTTTTCCTTTCTTTCCTTGGCAGGTGGAAATGTGTCACATACCAATTATCAACTGATTGCCTCTCAGCTCCAAATTCACCCTTCACTGCCTGCTCTGCAAACACAGAGATGGGTCCTTTGAATGTTTCCCTGGCCAACTGACATATTATTAAACATTGTCAGTAGAGGGCACTGGAGAGGCATTGCATGAGAGAGGGGCTTTTCTTTCTTTTCTTGTTTTCTTTCTTTTTTCTTCTTGGTTTTTTCTTCTTGATGTGCTGATCTAGGCAGGCACTGAGCTGCCTCTCCAGCATCAGGCTCCTACAGTGCATGGTGTTTGCTGCTTTCCCCAGCACCTGTGTGGGTGATTTCGTAACTGCTCCAGTGAGGCAACTCTTCATTAACAGTTTAATCCAGCACCTTTAATTCCAGCAAATTCCAGAGGGCAAATTTCTAGCATGTTCTACAGTGTACATACACCATGATTTATCTGCCATTCAATTACCTATGACTGTGCCCTCTTCCAGGAGGCCTGGGTCTGAGATCTAAGAGACTTCCTTCCTTGGACAATCTATTTTGGCCTGGGTATGGTAGCCATTCCTTACATCTGCTAGTCCTATATTTTTTAGAATTCTCTGTTCTTTTTGCTAGTCAGTCCCTTGTTATACTGATCCCATCTTAATTAATATTTCCTTATTATTAAACTTTTTTTTTTTTGAGACAGGAGCCTCAAGCTGTCCCCCTGGGTAGAGTGCCGTGGCATCTCAGCTCACAGCAACCTCCAACTCCTGGGCTTAAGCGAGTCTTCTGCCTCAGCCTCCCGAGTAGCTGGGACCACAGGTGCCCGCCACAATGCCCGGCTATTTTTTGGTTGCAGCCATGATTGTTGTTTGGCGGGTCCGGGCTGGATTCGAACCCTCCACCTTGAGCCACAGGCGCTGAGCCCTTATTATTAAACTTTACCTGTTTAAACCTCTTTGTGTTTTATGTCTTCTGACTGGACCCTGACAGATACATAACTGGTACCAGGAAAAGTACCAGCAGATAGACCCTCAAACATGAGATTTGGGGACAGGTTTGGTTATACCTTTGGCCTGGAATGCAGTGCTGAGTTCCTTGCCAATGGCAAATGAGATGCTTGTAATTTATGATAGGAAGTGACCTCATAATCCACGCCAACTGAGCACATACCTTGGACGCTAAGTGGCTGCTACACTTGACAGTGGTGACAGTAATGAAGACTGTGGTGTGGAACGGATCCTTTTCTGCGTACTTGAGCACTTACAGAGAGAAAAATGATAGGCTGTAGTCTTTGCCTCTCAGCTGAATTCATGGTCTGAGAACCAGAGAGCTCCCTGACAGCCTGAAAAGAATCTCTTATTCTTGGGATGACAGGGCTAATATTGTTGAAAATTGAACATAAATTTAAACGTGCAGGTTTGCTGAATTATAATGACAGTTGAACTCATAGGTTCGCCAGCTTTCTCACGTGAAAGCTAGAGCATTAATAGGTAAAGAATGGGATCCTAAAACCTGGAATGGGAACACATGTTTGAATCCAGATGAAACCAACAAACTCTCATGGAAGCTAAAATGCCAAAGGGGTAGATTATGCCATCTGGTAATTTATTGCCTCTCAATTCCAAATCCATCTTTCATTACCTGCTCTGCAAAAAATAAACATGGGCCTTTAAATATACAAGTGTTGCCAGCCAGCATGGTGTCCAGCTTTGTCAGTATGGGGGTGGGAGGGCGACACTGGAGGAGGAAGAGGTTTCCCTTCCTGCTTCTGTGTACTGCTGTTAGCAGACTGCTACAATGTGGGCAGCTTCTCCAGTACCCAGCTCTTGCTTCATGGATGGCTTCTCCAGTGCCCAGTTCTTAAAAGAATAATGTCAAAAGCAACCAGCAGCCAAAAGCTTCCCTGAGATTCCTATTTGGGCGATTTTACAACAGTGTCTCTGGTAAAACACCTCCCTGTGGAAAAGCTTTCTTAACATCCTAGGGCAGTGTTTTTCAACCTCTTTTTACTTCATGGCACACTTGAACCTATAGTTACACTTCTGCATACAACATAAATTATGCTGATCAAAAAACAAAAAGAATATATTTATTGTGCTTTGAAATTCTTTTGGAAATAATTTAATGTTCTTTTTTTATTTTTATTTTATTATTTTATTTATGTATGTATGTATTTTTGAGATGGAGTCTCACTTTGTCACTCTCTGTAGAATGCTGTGGCAACACAGTTCACAGCAACCTCAAACTCCTGGGCTTAAGTGATTGTCTTGCCTCATCCTCCCAAGTAGCTGGGACTACAGGCACCCACCACAATGCCCAGCTACTTTTAGAGATGAAGTCTTGCTCTGGCTCAGGCTGGTCTTGAACCTGTGAGCTCAGGAGTTCCACCCACCTCAGCCTCCCACAGTTCTAGGATTGATTACAAGCATGAGCCTCCACGCCCAGCCAGACTATCCCTATTTTCATTACACTTACATCCTCACTAGCCAATCCCTTGTTACAGTTAATAGTATTTCATGTTAAACTTTCTGTGTTCAAGTCTCTGTATTGTTTCTGTTTCCTGATTGGATCCTGACTGATGCAGATCAGGAGCTCAAAAGAGTCTCTGCTGGTCATGGTGGCTTGTGCCTGTAGTCCCAGCTACTTGGGAGGCTGAGGTGGGCAGGTCACTTGAGGCCGGGAATTTGAGACCAGCCTCCGTGATAAAGTGAGACTGTGTTTGGGGTGGGAGGGGAGGATCAGATCTGGGAGTTAGATTTGTTTTTTTTCCTCATATGTTCAATAACCTGCTTCTTATTCCTTATCCTGAATAACAGTTTCATTCAGACACATAGGCTAGAGACCTGGTGTCACCTGAAGCTTCTCTGTGTTCCATGCATTGACCACAGTTCAAGTCAACTCTGCCTGCTGAGTAGCCTCATCTTCCTTCTCCTCCTCCTGCCCCATTCCCGGTTCCACTTTTCAGTTCCAGCCCTTACCAGGAGGGCTCAGATGGCTTCATGCCTCTGCCTGAATTACCACCCCAAATTAATTCACTCTCCACACCTCACACAGAGTGATCTTACTAAAATAAAATCTAATATTGCCATTTCCCCACTTAAGTTCTCCAAATGGGTATTTGCAAACAGCGGATTCCAAACTCAGTTCCTGCACCCCTACTAGTAAAATGTTTTGAGCATGCAGCCACAACATATATACATTAAATTATAAACACATTCTACTATACTTAACATATGATTATAATAAAATGTATACAAGAAAATTAAAACGGACAATGTTAAAAAAAAAAAAAAAAAGATGTTCTAGCGTTTTCTTTCCATGCCTCAATAGTTATTTTTGGAATCTCCTGGGAAGGATTTTCCCTCTTTGGAGACCAGACCACGAATTAATCACACAAAACAAATGCTTAGCTTGGCGTGCAAAGCCCTTATGGTATGATGATCCTTATTTGGTATTAAACTTGGCTTCAAATGACCTTACCTGTGCCACTTTCTCTTTTTTTCTTTTTCTCTTTCTTTCTTTCTTTTTTTTTTTCTTTGCAGTTTTTGGCCAGGGCTGGGTGTGAACCCACCACCTCCGGCTTATGGGGCTGGCGCCTACTCCTTTGAATCACAGTAGCAGGTGCCGCCCCTTTCTTTCTTTTTTTTTTTAAAGACAGAGTCTCACTTTATTGCCTTCGGTAGAATGCCATGGTGTCAGGTGTCATACCTCACAGAAACCTCCAACTCCTGAGCTTAGGCGATTCTCTTGCCTCAGCCTCCCGAGTAGCTGGGACTACAGGCGCTGGCCACGATGCCCAGCCATTTTTGTTGTTGTTATTACAGTTTGACCCGTGCCGGGTTCGAACCCACCACCCTCAGTATATGGAGCTGCGTCCTACCCACTGAGCCACAGGTGTCACCTTCTCTTGCCATAGTGCCACCTTCTCTTGCCATAGCAGCTTTCATTAGTGGCAACTCCAGAATCTCCACCCAGAAGACAGACTGGCAGAAATTTGATTGGGGTAGTTGGGTTTGGAGGGATTGCAGCTCCCTGATTAGTCTTAGATCACAGATACTCGTGTGGGGGATGGGGAACGTGATGGGGATATCAAAGTCCCCTGGCACCCACCTATGGGCCCACACTAGTCAGCCCACCTCTGGGATGACCCTGGTTTGATGTATTGGCCGGGCAACTTTGGCACATCCAAGGGCTTGGTGCAGAGGCCTGTTAGGGTCCGTTTACAGGGAGCTCACCAGGAGGGACGAGCACCCAGGCTCACATGTCTGGCTCAAGAGCAATTGGCCAGGGCCACAGGAAGAGTGCTTCCGAGAAGGCTGTTGAGTCCAACCCAAGACCATATTGGAGATCATGTTAGAGAGGCAGATGGGGCCACACTCTGCGGAGTGTCACAGGCCACGGTGAACCATTGAGGATGTGCGCTAGGACCCCATGATGGGGCTGGGAGCCAAGGAATTACACAGTCTGGATCATGTTTTACATACTCCACTCTGGCCGCCAGGTGGAAACTAGACTGCAGGAGACAGTGGGAGTTGGATTAGTTTGTGTGGGCCCCATGGCAGCAATGGGGACTCAGGTGGGCCCTGGCCCTGTAAGTCATTGCTACTTTGAGCCAGGGGACATGACTGAGAACATGCTACAACAGAGCAAGATCCAATGGGGCCACCAGGAACACGTGACATGTGCTCCGGGCAGCCGAGGATTTCATAGGAGATGAGTTCCCAGAGAGCAGATGAGGTGGAGGCAGAACGAAGGGCTAACTCATGACTGTGGCCTCATCCTCAGCTCTGGGCTGGCATGGGCATGGGCCAGGAAACGTGGATTACACCCTTACTGCCATTTGCTTTTCTTGGATCTTTAAGAGTTTACTTTTTGACTAGTGTACTATGAGTATACACACACACACACACACACACACACACACGAATAAAATATTCATTGCAAAAGAGGTATGTAAATACCTAGAAATTGATAAGCGTCCTCAGGGTTTTGAAACCACCCTTAGCACAAACACTAAAGAAGTACAAAGTGTCATTATTAATGAAAATGGATGACGGTGACCATGAGTCAATAGGACTTTGCACTTCAACCACCACTTCTGCACTTCCAGCAGAGCATCTCAAAGGGCTGCATGGATCTGGACATCGTGCTGTTTCACACAGATTAGGAAGCTCTGTGTTATTACTTCTCTTAAGACCTAAGTGTGACCCTGGCCAGGTGAGATTAGAAGCTGTTTCCCAAATCGTAGAGATACTGAATAACAGCTTTGGTCAGGAAATGGATATTGCATTTGGTTTCTCCGAATCAGTTCCTGGTGTAGGCAGATGGCATATTGCAAAAATGTGCATGTGTGAATGGTCTTGTGTACACATGTGGGTCGGGGGTGGGGGCTGAACTTGATAAAACCAGCCCCTAGTGGCAGGGCTATTAGCTGCGTGATTGGGGAATTTTTTTTTTTGAAACTATGGCTTTTTATTTTTAAAGGAAGTAGGAAGTAATCAGTAGCCTTATGATTTTTTTTAAATAAAAAAAGAAAGGATAAAGAAAAAAAAAACCCACAAAACAGAAACCTGGGGCTTAACAGAAACCAAGTCTGTGTTACAGGTTCTTGGTTGGAAGATTCATATTTTTATAGATGAATTTTTAATTTAATTTATTTTATTTATTTTAATTTTATTGAAACAGAGTCTCATTCTCTCGGCCTGAATAGGGTGCCCTGGCATCGTCATAACTCAAGGCAACCTCAAACCCTTGGGTCTGAGCAATCCTCTTGCCTCAGCCTTCCAACTGTCTGGGACTACAGGCCTGCACCACTGTGCTGGCTAGTTTTCCTGTTTAGTAGAGATGGAGTTTACTCTGCCTCAGGCTGGTCTCAAACTCCTGAGCTCAAGCAATACTTATTCCCTGCCTCAGCCTCCCAGAGTGCTAGGATAACAGGTGTGAGCCACCCCACCCTGCTATGAGAGAGTATTTGAAGAATAAATGGTTTGAGGAACCTAATTCTTGAAGTGATCTGGGGGAGGTGTCACGGTGCTAGATAGAGGGTGATGGGCAGTGATCACTGCTGAGGGCCTTGGAATGGATTTTGCTGTCACTTGATGCTCATAACAGAGAATGAGGCAACAAAAAGTAATCAAGGCACCAACCGACCTTCTCGCTTGTAAATCCAAAAGGTGGCTGGGTGTTGTGGCTTGTGCCTGTAGTCCTGTCTACTCTGGAGGCTGAGGCTGGAGGATTCATTGAGCCCAGGAGTTCTGGGCTATAGTGCAGCATGCCTATTGGTTGCCTGCACTAAGTTCAGCATCAATATAGTAACCTGTGGGGAGAGGGTTAAGGGGGTGTCTGGTTGCCTAAGGAGGGGTGAACTGGCCCAGGTGGGAAAAAGAGGAGGTCAAAACTTCTGCGCTGATTGGTTGTGGGATTGTGTCTGTGAAGAGCCACTGCACTCCAGCCTGGGCAACATAGTGAGACCCCAAAAAGAAAAAGTAGAAATTACAATAAAGAAAATCAAAAATTAAAAAAAAAAACAAAAACCAAAAGGTACAGACATAGGCTGTGTTGGGGTAGAAAGCCTTGGTGTTCTCATGGAGTACAACCAGCATTCCTTTTGTTTCCCTTGGAGTTGCAAAAGTCAAGTTTTTGTTTTTGTTTTTGTTTTTTTGAGAGAGTCTCACTTTGTTTCCCTTGGTAGGGTCCTGTGGCACCAAGCTCACAGCAAACCTTAAACTCTTGGGCTCAAGTGATCCTCTTGCCTCACCCTCCCAAGTAGCTGGGACTATGGGCACCTGCCACAACACCCAGCTATTTCTAGAGACAGGGTCTGCTCTCCTTCAGGCTGGTCTCCAACTCCTGAGCTCAGGCAAGCCGCTGGCCTCGGCCTCCCAGAGTGCTAGGATTACAGGGGTGAGCCACTGTGCCTGGCCTAAGGTCAAGTTCCTCATGAGCCACACTGAACCTTCCATACAGCACAAGGGCCTTTTGGGAAGCCAAGCCCTTCAGGAACTTGGGAAAGGCTTCCTCCCACTGCTGCCAGTACTCTAGTTGTACCAGCCACAGCCTGCATTAGGGGCATAGGCTGTTACCGGCACAAACTTGTCAAATCAGCCACAATCACCCATCCTTCCCAACATTGTTCCTCCTCACCAATGCCATAAGAGACTTGAAGTGGGCAGTAACGGGAAAGTAGGCCCATACCACTGTACCTTCCTTGTCTGAAAGAGCTGATCAGTACTGATGGGATAGTCCAGGCAGCTCTTAAAGTTCAGTGGTAGTTTGTTCTCTAAACACATTTGGTCTCTTGGAGGCACAGGATATATAGGGCTTCTTTCTTCACCCAATTAAATCCTTTCTTCTTGATCAGGGTGGAAGCCCATCCACGTTCTAAGAGCTGATCTTGAGTGTGGCTGGGTGAGGTTTTCTTATCTGGGAGGTATAACCTCTCCTGCTGCCTCTTTTTCATTTTTCTTTGCTCCCGTTTTACTCTTCTTGGTCTCTCTGGCTTTGTCCTGGAGTCTTTCCCATCTGCTGCGACTGCTCCCTTTCTCCCAGCTGGGGTATCCTTGTAATGAACACCCTTGAGCACCCCTACCATGTCACCCACAGAAGCAATATTTTTATCATCTTGTCTGCCCTGCTTGGGTCCCAGAGTGGGTCCTCCTTACCTGAACACAAAGAATATGACTCTAGAAATAACAAATATCCATGATGCTCCGTTTCCTCTTCTGGAAAATAAAGATTATAATTCTTACCTTGATGAGTTGTATGTGAATTAAACAATCCAACGTATACAAAATATCTAGTATATAATAGGCACTAAATAAAATATTACTTCATGGCCTGGCGCCTGTGGCTCAAGCAGCTAAGGTGCCAGCCACATACACCTGAGCTGGCAGGTTCGAATCCAGCCCCGGCCCGCCAAACAACAATGACGGCTGCAATCAAAAAATAGCCAGATGTTGTGGCAGGTGCCTGTAGTCCCAGCTACTTGGGAGGCGGAGGCAGGAGAAACTCTTGAGCCCAGGTGTTGGAGGTTGCTGTGAGCTGTGATGCTACAGCACTCTACCCAGGGTGACAGCTTGAGGCTCTGTTTCAAAACAAACAAACAAACAAACAAAATATTACTTCATGTAGCTCATTCTTAATGACTGCTTAATTTTAAGGAATTTATTCTTACTCTGTAAACTTTTCTTTATCTTCTTAAATAAACTTTGCTTCATGCTTACTTTAAAAAAAAAAGAAATTTAGTTCGACTATTGTTTTTATAAAAATAATTCATAATTATTATATAAAATCCAGGTCAGATAGAAAAGGACAGAGAAGAAAATCACAAATCATAAAATTTCCTAGAAATTACCTTTTTTTTTTTAGCGTTTAGTGATGATCATTTTATACGTCTTTCTGTGTAAATTGTAGGAAAGTATATTAAAAAAATAACTACATATTTTATATCAAATATGCATAATCTCAATTTTTATCCATACAACAGAAGCTACAGAAACTAATGTAAGATGAAAGAATTTCTGAACTTAAAATGTTTATGTATGTGATATCTGTTTCTTCAAGATTCATTCAAGTTATGAAAAAGATTAGAAAATATGATCCTTTTTAATTTGCAGTTTTCAGGTTTGCTCATAGGTGCTATATCTCCTGAATTGGTGAATGTTGGGGAGTTTCCACTTGACGCTTTTATATGTGGTGACATCTTTCTTCATAAAATATTCTTTTTAAAAAAAATTTTTTATTTTTATTTATTTATTTATTTTGAGACAGAGCCTCAAGCTGTCCCCCGGGGTAGAGTGCTGTGCATCTCAGCTCACAGCCTCCAACTCCTGGGTTCAAGTGAGTCTCCTGCCTCAGCTTCCCAAGTAGCTGGGACCACAGGCGCCTGCCACAACGCC
>CAUYTI010031029.1:0-38505 GCA_963575145.1 Galago senegalensis | reverse complement strand
TTATTTTCTTTTAGCCCAAATCTTTTTTTTTTCTTGAGACACAGCCTCAAGCTGTCCCCCTGGGTAGAGTGCCATGGCATAGCTCACAGCAACCTCCAACTCCTGGGCTCAAGTGAGTCTCCTGCCTCCGCCTCCCAAGTTGCTGGGACCACAGGCGCCCGCCACAATGCCTGGCTATTTTTTTTTGGTTGCAGCCATCATTGTTGTTTGGTGGGCCCGGGCTGGATTCGAACCTGCCACCTTAGGTGTATGTGGCTGGCGCCTTAGCCACTTGAGCCACAGGCGCCGAGCCTAGCCCAAATCTTAAGTGGTATCTTGCAAATGCATGGCCAGGATCAATCCTAAGACCTTTCGGGATAGGAGTTGGGCACCATAATGGTGTTGGTGGAATTCTATTGTATATTCATTAAAATTCACTGAAACATGTAAGAAAACCATGTTTTAATGACCTTGCCATGTTGTATTCTCACATTTGCTGCCAATATGGTAGAAATAATATGTAATTGGAAAACCAGGAACAAAAAATGTCAGGTGATTTAAAAGGAATAATATTGAAGACATGTAAATCAGTGATACTCAGTCATCATCCCAGGAAATGCCATAGGGAAGTTTTATCAAAAAATGAGCTGAGTAAGGACCAGAAAGATTTGTATAGTGATTGGGTGTATTCTTTCCCAGAGTCTGAAGCTAACAGTATAAGTTTAAGTAGGTAGATGGAGGTTTAAAAAACTCTATAATTGCAAGGGACTATTTATCTACCTTTGCATAACCCTTAAATATAGAGATCTCAGTTAATGTAGAATTTGGTTTGAATGCTGCAGTATAAGATAACAAAATACTAACAACTTCATAAAAATAAGTCAAACTTACTGTTGCATATGCAGAGAAAAAGTCATTTGACATTATTTTTCATTTTTAACCAAGTTGATTAGACTATCATAATTGTATCCTAATGTACGTATGGGAACTAGTCCCCACACTCAAGTTTACTAAAGTATTAAAAGGACAATACCATTAAAAAGAGGCAAACAGATACCAATAAGTAATAAAATCATGTCAGAATTGTTTGAGTTGAATCTTCTTTAAAAGATGCCGACTTGATAACGTTCTTAGTGAGCACAGACCTTCCAGTCTCATGTGTTTCTTAAACTTTCTTTTGATCTCTCTTAGGAATTGTTGCTTTCTGGAGTCCGCTCACGGTCTTACTCTTGCTCATCGCCCAAAATTTCTTTAGGGAAAACGCAGCTGGTGCGTGATCTTACGGTATGCAATTCAAGCGAAGGTGAGCTTCATTAGCGTTTGCTTTGAAAACACTCTGTTCCAGAGCAGATTTTTTGGTCAGTTTAAGTACATGAAATCTACAAGAACAGGTGGCAAAAAATTGTCAATTCTCTTCTCATAATTGATTTTTTTTAAGCTTAGAAAAATTATTTTCTCATTGGATGTCAGTCAAGTTCCACATTGGAGTTTGATGAAATATTGGGAATATAGAAATAAAATGTTGTGCTCCAGGATTTCATAAGCTAGAATTGATTTCAGGCCTATTATCGTGAGGGCTTTAGAGGATTTTATGTTAAGTAAATTATAAAAATTACCTTTGCCCTATCAATAAATTGCTGCGATAATTCAGTTTCTCAGAGCCAAAGTATTTGGATTTTCTTCTTTCTTTATTTAGCGAGGGCCTTTGGAGAGTGGAAATAGCATATTTGTCAACCTTTTAGTGAATATATGTCAACACTTTTGTGGCACTGTAAGCAATTAAAAATATACACGCATACAGTAAACGTTTAATTGAAATATGGTATATGTACAAGAGGGTGTATATCATAAGCATATAGCTTGATGATGTTTCAAGTGAATTCAGGTCTATAAATAGAATAATAATGTGAAACTTAGAGCTCTCTCTATAGCTATTTTCAGCCCTTGCCCTCATTTTCAACTGTATTTTAAAGTGTAATTATTTCATCCTTTTTGGAAGTAATATACAATAATTATATATGAGGGCATATTTGAAAGTATTCATGCTGATGTATAATACATAGCATTATAATAAAATTTTTGTCACTGTATTAGATAATGCCTTGTTTATTACCCTTCACAGTCTTAAAAGGTTCAGAAAGCAAGACATATGCCTAGTTATCCTCCCTTTCCCAATATGCAGTGTTTAAAACAAGCTGTATTTTGCTCCTTTTTCTTCTCCTTTTTTCTTATTCCTGCTTCATTACATTGTTGTTATTGTTTCATATTTTGTATTTATATGCTATGTGGAATAACACTGAAAACATACTTGTCCATCCTAAAACAAAATCTTAAATATGGTAGATGTTCAATGAATATTTGTTGCGTGAATATGATAGAAAAGATAGACAAAATGTGAAAGGATGTGACTATATGTTTTTTCCCCTTTTCTGGGATATATTATTGCAGATAATAATATTATCTTTACATATATATATTACCAAGACTGATAATAAGTGTCAGTTTTTATTTTTGGAGTGAGGAGACGGAGAGCCGTTCTAAGAGAAAGTAAGAGAATAAAGAAGAGAAATTGAATTTGTTCTAGATCTTTGTTTTTCATTTCACGAGCCTTTCTGGGTTTTCCAGGTCTCCCCAGCCTTAGTTAGGTTGAGATTCCTTTTAATAACAGCTTGTCCTCTTTCATTAATAGTCCTAGTTGAGGAATTAACTTTTTACTGTTTGGAAACCCAGTTTAAGTTTTTTGTGTAGTGTGCAGAATAATGGCCTTGCCTTTATGCCTGTGGTATCCGTGGTTTGTGGAGCCAGTTGGTGGTAAAGTTTGAAATTATTGACCAGATCACTGAGAGGAAATTGATTGTGTATGAGTGAAAAGAGCTCTAATTGGTTTATTCTCTAATGAGCATCCAGGAAGGATATCTTTGTCTTAATATAAACCTTAAATCTTGGCATTTGAGTTAAAAAGAATAAAAAGCTGACATCAATTCCTTTGGTTTTTCAGTCAATAAAACCTTGCCTTTAGAGTATATATGTAAAGACAGAGCTATTTCAATGAGGTTTAATACTGTCCAGAAGTTAAGAGTTACAACCAGGCCATTTAGGTTAAGGCTACACACTAAATATACAGAAATTCCAGTGGATATAAAACTGTGTGGTTGCAGACATTTAAATTGATACCATGTAGGTCAGTCAAAACCACAGGGCCATGAAGAATAAATCTCGATGAAGAAGAAACAATTTAAACTGTGTTTATGTAATCAAAGTACAGCTATGCAAACTTGCCTAGTTCAAAGATACATCCTAATATTACATTGTTTGGTTAGATTAATAAAAAGTAAATTGACAGTGGTGTTGCTGTATATCCTTTCTTGATTGGTTTTCAATAGTCCTAAACATTTTCACTATTTGAACAGAGTTCGTTTCCTTTTGCCTCAGTGGGAAGCTCCCACAGATGAGCTGTAATATACCAAAAGGTGTGCTGGGTGGCGCCTGTGGCTCAAGGGCACCGGCCCCATATACCAGAGGGGGCGGGTTCAAACCTGGCCCTGGCCAAAAACTGCAAAAATAAAAAAGTGTACTTTTCCAGTCCTTTTTATTCATGATGTTCTCTCTCCTTTGTCACTTCCAAAAGGTTACTATTATTTCTCATGCCTTTTGGGTTTTTTGAGCCAAGAGTACAGTGGTGGCGACTTTATTATTTAATGCTTGCATACGTAAAACAAAATCCAGTTTTATGGTATGTTGTAGATTTAGATAGAAAGGAACATTGACAATATTAAAATGACAATGACAACCTCACTAACATGCTCAAAATGTTCTACAATTAGGATTTGCGGAGTGAAGTCAACATGCTTTTGAAAGTTACTATGAACTGATGGATAGAATTGGATTGGATCAGCTGCTTGAGTCTATTCTATTTATAGTTTGATTGTCCTGGTTACGTGGCTTATTCTTGGTACCTCAGCCTATTTACATTAAGAACAATGATGTTTGCCCATGACTTAGTTTGAGGAACATTTAATAATGGCTATACAATAAAGCCTTCAAATTCCTCAAAGTGCATTTCCTATTACATACAAGATAGTTGTAGGCAGATGTATCTGCATTTTTCTTTCTTTTTTTTATTTTTTGCAGTTTTTGGCCTCTCTCATAGGGGGCCAGTGCCCTATTCCTTTGAGTCACAGGCGTGCCCTGCATTTTCTGTTACAATAAGACAGTTGTAGGCAGTTGTAGAGATGACAGTGACACATTTCAGGGGCTGTTGTCTATTCTCCTCCTTACGTGTCTGGTCCAGTTCCCTTTGCAACCCAGTTTTCCTCCTCACTGTTGTGGATTGTAATGGTAAAGGATTTGTCCCTGCTCTGTAGATGGTGTGCTCCACAGTGGCCGTTCCCTCCTTCAGTCTCTCTCACTGTCTAGATCAGTGTCTCTGCTCCATCCCTGTAGTAAGTACCCAGAAACAAGGTGGCACTAAGCTGCTTGCATGAGCCTGCTCTCCTACCTGCACAAGTCCAACTGGGAAGGGGCTTCTCCCTTTCCCCTGAGCCACAGAGCACATCTCCAGACTGGCTGCTACTAGGATTTTGTAGAAGCATTGCAGCTATATTAAAGTAGACTCTCTTATGCTGGCCTTCAAGACTCTTTCTTTGAGCTTTGCTGAAAGCAAAAGATATTTACTGATTTACTTTAAGATATTTACTGATTCTATATGTCGGGGGATTAGTGTGCTGTATCAGGGATGAAGCTCTGGTGAAAAATATTCAAAAAAACAGAACTAATTTTCTTCCCTTCTTGAAATTATTTGCTGTCCCTTGCTGACGCTAACTTAATTCTTAAAGTCATTCAATGTTGCCATGTTTTGGCTTTCTCCTTATCCTTTCCCAAAACTAGGAAAGTGATAAAATACCCAGAGCAATGCCCTACTTAAGTGAGACCACTTGTTTTCTTATTATTTTCTAACTGGTAGCATGTGTAATGATAAAGGTTGGATGTGTACATTTCAGACTAACACACAAGGGCTAGTTTGTCTGCCTTAATTTTCATTTTGTTGTTCTGTGTCTTATAGAGCAAAGAGCTTACAGCTTACCAGAGCCACCAAGAGAAAAAAGGTACTTTATTCTAATTTCAGTTTTAAATATGTTTGCACATCATTTTTGATGTCTGTTTAATGGTCTGTGACGGGTTTCTATGGAACAACTTTGCCAAAGACCCTTTGCCCCTCCTGTGATCTGTATCAGCGCAGACCTGGCAGCCCCCTTTTATCAGTCCTCTGGTGTGCAGACCTGGGAACTGAGAACAGGGTGCTCTGTTCTGGGCTATTTGCAAAGCCAAATGCCTCCAGTGTACAGGATCAGTGGGAGTCCTGAGAGCATCACGTGCTTTAGAAAAGCAACAGGTTTTCTCTGGGTCCCTTCTGCCAAGACAAGAGGGTTTCATCAAGGAACAGGCCCCTGAGCCTCTCTTTATAAATGTTTGCTTAGCAGTGTTCAATTTGAAACAAAGAATAAACAATGCAGAATACTTTTGAGCAAGATTAGTTTCTTGGTTGATATGCAAATTGAAAAGCACCCACGCTCCCCCCCCCCACACACAAAGTAAAATTGTTGCCAGAGGAAAGCTTGAGAAGCAGAATAGTGTACAAGCCTGAGATTGTTGGGTTCTGTCGGTCTTGAATGAATAACTAACTGCTCATGTGTCACACTGTGAAACAGCCCTCGGGTTATGTACAGAACAAGTGCCAGAAATGGCATAAAGGTTTGGTTTTAAGAGACCATCTGAAAAAGAGTAAAGTGGAGTTCAATTTGGTTGACATCGATGCTAGATCTCTGAAACCTTTTAATATATGGATCAAGGTGGACTTTGTGTTTTAAATCCCAGAATAAAAGTGTGAATAAGAAAAGGCCTCCTTTGGTTCATTTCTGTTTTTTTTGAAACCAAAATAGAAACTTTGAAACGTTGAAATATTATAAACAGGAAACTAAGAATGCCCTTGGAAGATGCGATGATGACGATGAAGGGGACATTGTGTCAGTGATGATGAGAATGAGACCAGAAGTAGCAATAACTGACACAATTATTGGGTGTTGTGTATGTGCCTTGAACTATTTTAAGCAGCTTATATTTATTACCTCATTTAAGCAATTTCCTTACTAATTCCTGGAATTTGGTCATTATCTTGGTCATCATTTTGATTAGCAGTCTTCTCCCTGGCATCTTTTTATCACTTGGAGTAGGAACAACTGATTATAAAGATTAAAAAAAATAGGAGAAAGATTTAGGACCGGAGAGGCCAAGGTCATATGTAAACAGTAGCCTATAAAATATTTTAACTTGGATGGGATGTGTATGGAGTCAGTTTCTCTCTGATTCTTCATTTTCTATCACTCTTGTTTTTTTTTTTTTTTCTGTTCTTTTCTCTCTGTGTCGTATCCCTAGGTATGTCTAGGAGAGTAGATCTTCCATCTCACTAACTATATTCCTGATGTCTTGTTGGCTGTGCCAGTAAGATCCCCAGCTACACCTAACATTTCCCTCTGGTCATGTTGTAGATAGTTACCTGAGGAATTACCTTCTTTAAAATTTTCTTATTTATATGAACCACTGAGTTTCTAGAAAAGGCTACATCGAGGTAAAGGGGGCTCACTCCAGACCTTCCAGGCTCATTTAAGCAGAGACTCTGTCTATTCCAATGTCTTAAAGATTATATGGCATGACTCAGTTATTTTACTGTCACTGACTACACGATCAAGTCTATTATATCCAGCCCCAGTATTTTTACCATGAAAATGTTCAGGTTTAAGAAAAGTTGAAAGACTGTATACTCATTTCTACTATTTCTAGATTGAATAATTGATAACATTATGAGACAGAGTTCTCACATGTGTTCACCTATGCATTCATCTAGAAGGTATATATATATATTTTTTTTTTTTTTTTTTGAGACAGAGCCTCAAGCTAGTCCCCTGGGTAGAGTGCTGTGGCATTACAGCTCACAGCAACCTCCAACTCCTGGGCTCAAGCGAGTCTCCTGCCTCCGCCTCCCAAGTAGCTGGGACCACAGGCGCCCACCACAACGCCTTGCCATTTTTTGGTTGCAGCCATCATTGTTGTTTGGCGGGTCCGGGCTGGGGATTCGAACCTGCCACCTTAGGTGTACGTGGCTGGCGCCTCAGCCAGTTGAGCTATAGGGGCCAAGCCAGGCCTCTCAAACTTTTGATTCTCTGTTTTGAAACCACTTTGGGACGACTCCTAAGAACGTTTTGTGCAGTGAATCTGTGCTATGAAAACACTGTGAAGTGAGCGCGTGGTCTCACGTGAGCAGAGCTGTAGTCAAGGGATTCGTACTTTACTAAAGGTTTCCTGAGCAACCTGCCTGCATGACCAAAGTCAGCTTTCAATCACAAATGTGAGAGTGACCTCATTTCTTCCTTGGTATCTGTTCCTGATGTGTTTCTTAAGTTTTGGATTTTTAAATTTTGCTGCTAATTGGTCCATTTGTTCCTTTCATAACTAAAAGTTACATTATTGAAATGAGTGTCCTGAGTTAGGGTCCTTCTCAGTTTACCAAAATGTTTGTATTTGTCATTTCCTGTCTTGTATATAGTCTTGGGAGGCGGCTAGAGCAGGTGTCGCCCCCAACCCATGGACAAGCTGCAAATCAGAGTGTCCATCTGAGAGGCTCAGGTGAGATTGCACAGCTATGAGAAGCAGACGAGGGTAGAACCCAGGGTTTCGGACTCGATTCTTCACACTCGCTAAGTCACTTTGCAGGATGAAGTCATTGATGGGTAGGAACAGTCACAGAGGTCACCATGAGCCTGCCGCATCACTGGTGGGCAGCACTTGAGTCGGGTAGAGTGCAGGGGTGCCATCACAGTTCACTGCAGCCTCAGATTACCTAAGGGACCCCCCACCTCTGCCTGCTAAGTAGCTGGGACCAAAGGTGTTTGCCACCACACCTGGTTATTTTTTAATTTTTTTACCTTTTTAGAGATGGGGTCTCACTGTGTTGTTCAAGCTGGCGTCCTGGCCTCAAGTGATGCCCCTGTGTCAGCCTCCTGACTCTCTGGGCTACAGGTGTGTGTCCTGCAGCTGACCACAGCATCAGCATTCACCCAGCGCCAGGCTCTGTTCAGCCCTTCACAGCTTTCTCTCCTTCCATCCTTTCAACCCCTATGGAAGTAGGTGCTCTCATCAGCTCCCTTCTACCAATGGAGGAATTAGCAGATGAGTGGCAGAGAGGCAGGATTCAAACTCAAGTCCAGACCCTACCCGTCACTCACAGGCTGGGAAGCTGCCTTCCCACCGTCCACACTTGTGGGAAGACTGCGCCTCCATGCTCCAGCCCACTCTGTGTGAATAATGACTCCGATGGTTGTATTCCAGAGTTTATGCCTTCAGATAACCAACGCAAGCTATTTGCAGCAACTACCCAGGAGATTGAAGTTATGCAGCAGATCAAAGCGTTCAAAATAAAGCCAGTGATTCCTTTTACATATGATCAAAGTGCGTATCACCATCAAGGGAGGTGATGCTTGCTTCCCACCCGTGCTTTAATTATGTATGTACGCTTTTTATTTTATAGAAATGGAGATTTTCAATGTTAATTTATAGCTATAGGAGAAATTCTGTTGTAAAATGTCATTTGTACTTTTTCTTTTGGGAATAAATTACAGTAGAACCTCCATAGCTGACCCCCTCCCTACGATGACTACCTCCTTAAGTTAACCTATTTTCACAGACCAGACATGCCCCACTTGGAGACATCAGTATAGCAGGCCTAGTTCCTTAGGTCAACCACCTCTGAATGTTGACCTATTAATAAGAAATAATTTGGCCCAACAATATGGGTATCAAATAATTTGATCCCTGTGTTGAAGGATCAATAATTGCTTCTTCTATCCTAGTAGATGAAATCCAAAATCCTCTCCCAGGTCCCTCTGATGTGGTCCAAACACACTACTTTTCTCTATCATGACCCCTTTATCCTCAGCATCAAGAGACCCAGACCAGGCCCCAACTGGTTTTATTTGTGTGTTCTTCCTTATTTCTCAAAAACTCTCTTTTCCCTGTTCTTCAAAACCTGGTAAAATGGTCCTCCTCCATGATGTTCTTCCCAGAGCTTCAGCCCCTAATGACTCCTCCAGGCCTTGCTGGGCTGCCTGGGCTGGCCTCCAATTTCCAGGCTCCAGAAATCTTCCTGCCCTAGCCTCCTGAGTAGCTGAGATCGCAGACCCATAAGTAAATGCTCTTTTAAAAAATTTTTAAATTTCAGATTAATATAAGGGTACATACAATTAGGTTACATTATTTGAGTTTCTTAGGTGAAATCCAAATTGTAGCTGAGCCCTTCACCCAGGAGGTGTCCGCTGTATCCCCAAGCTCTCCACCCAGGAGGTGTGCCCTGTATCCCCAAGCCCTCCACATAGGAGATGTGCCCTGTATCCCTGAGCCCTCTACCCAAGAAGTGTGCCCCGTATCCCGGAGCCCTCCACCCAAGAGGTGTGCCCCGTATCCCCGAGCCCTCCATCTAAGAGGTGTGCCCCGTATCCCCGAGCCCTCCACCCAAGAGGTGTGCCCCGTATCCCCGAGCCCTCCACCCAAGAGGTGTGCCCTGTATCCCCGAGCCCTCCACCCAAGAGGTGTGCCCCGTATCCCCGAGCCCTCCATCTAAGAGGTGTGCTCTGTATCCCTGAGCCCTCCACCCAAGAGGTGTGCCCTGTATCCCTGAGCCCTCCACCTAAGAGGTGTGCCCTGTATCCCTGAGCCCTCTATCTAAGAGGTGTGCCCTGTATCCCTGAGCCCTCTAAGAGGTGTGCCCTGTATCCCTGAGCCCTCTATCTAAGAGGTGTGCTCTGTATCCCCAAGCCCTTCACTCAGGAGGTGTGCCCTGTATCCCCGAGCCCTCCACCTAAGAGGTGTGCCCTGTATCCCTGAGCCCTCCATCTAAGAGGTATGCCTTGTATCCCTGAGCCCTCCACCTAAGAGGTGTGCCCTGTATCCCCGAGCCCTCCACCTAAGAGGTATGCCCTGTATCCCCGAGCCCTCCACCTAAGTAAGAGGTGTGCCCTGTATCCCTGAGCCCTCCATCTAAGAGGTATGCCCTGTATCCCTGAGCCCTCTATCTAAGAGGTGTGCCCTGTATCCCTGAGCCCTCCACCTAAGAGGTGTGCCCTGTATCCCCGAGCCCTCCATCTAAGAGGTGTGCCCTGTATCCCTGAGTTCTTCACTCAGGAAGTGTTCCCTGTATCCCCGAGCCCTCCACCCAAGAGGTGTGCCCTGTATCCCCAAGCCCTCCATCTAAGAGGTGTGCTCTGTATCCCCGAGCCCTTCACTCAGGAGGTGTGCCCTAAGTCCCTGAGCCCTTCACCCAGGAGGTGTGCCCTGTATACTGGAACCTTCTACCCAGGAGGTGTGCCCTGTATACTGGAACCTTCCACCCAGGAGGTGTGCCCTGTATACTGGAACCTTCCACCCAGGAGGTGTGCACACCCTGTATACTGGAACCTTCCACCCAGGAGGTGTGCCCTGTATACTGGAACCTTCCACCCAGGAGGTGTGCCCTGTATCCCTGCATTGTGCCCATCAGGCGAGAGCATAGTAATCCTCCTCCTTAAAAATTTCTTACTGAATCATTTGAGAATCAATTACAAAGATTGTGACACTTTACCTCTTAGTTATTCAGCATCTCTTCTATTTATAAAAGTTTCATTTTAGTTTTAACGGACACATAAAATTGTACATATTTTGGGTGTGCAATGTGATGGTCTCAAACATGCACACATTCTGTGATGACCAAATTAGGCCATTTAGCTTATCCATTGCCTGAGACACTTATCATTTTTGTGGTGAGACCATTCAGAATCCCTCTGCCAATTATTTTGAGATGTACATTATGATATTGTTAACTACAGTCATCCTATCATGCCACAGAACACCAGAAATCATGCCTCCTGTTTGTAATTTTGTACCTATTGACCAATCTCTCTGCATCTTTCCCTCCCCCACACCCTGCCCAGCCTCTAGTAACCACTATCCTACTGTGTCCTTCTATGAGATCGGCTTCTTACGTTTCCCAAGTGAGTGAGTGATTATCCTTTGATGCCCGGCTTAGCTCACTTAACGTAACATACTCTAGGTTCATCCATGTTGCTGCAAATGACAGGGTGTTATTCTTTTTTATGCTCAAATAGTATTCCAGTGTGTATGTATCTGTGTGTGTGTGTATCACATTTTCTTTATTGAATTATCCATTGATGACCACTTAGGTTGACTCCATAGTGAGACTTTTAGGAACAGTACTGCAATAAACATGGGAGGACAGATATCTCCTGGACATCTTGACTTCATTTTCTTTGGATATATACCCCATAGTGGGACTTCTGGATCATGTGGTATTTCTATTTTTGATTTCTTGAGGAGGCTCCACTGTTTTCCACTGTGGCTGTGCTAATTTACATTCCCACCAGCAGCGTGTGAGGTTCCTGCTCTTTCGCATCCATGGCAACATTTGTTATTTTCCGACTTTTTGATAACCGCCATTCTAATAGGGGTGAGGTGGTATTTCACTGTGGCTTGATTTGCATCTCCCCGATGATTAGTGATGTCGAGCAGGTTTTCATCACATGCTTTCTTTTCAGAAACGTCCCTGCAGGTCTTTTGCTCATGCCAATTTTACATTGTATTATTATGATTATTTTGCTATTGAGTCATTTGTGTTCTTTGTATATTCTGGATATTGACCCCCTTCTCAGACACATAGTTTGCAAATATTTCCTCCCCTCTGGTTGTCTCTCTACTCTAGTTGGTTGTTTACAGAAATATTTTATGTTGACAAAATCCAATTTGTCTATTTTTGCTTTAGTTTCCTGTGCTTTTGAAACCTTATCCAAAAATTTGTGCCCAGACCAATGTCATGAAGTTTCTCTAACACTTTCTTTTAGTAGTTCTATAATTTTGAGTCCTACTTTTGAATCTTCAATCTGTTTTGAGTCAATTTTTGAATATGAAGAGACAGATGTACTTTCACCCCCTGCGTGTGGGTAACCTGTTTTCCCAGCACTGTATACTAGAGTGACTATTCTTTATCCAATGTGTGTTCTTGGCATTTTGGTTGATAGTGGGTTGGCTGTGCGTGTGTGTGTTGACTTCAGAGTCCTGTCTTCTGCTCTGTCATCTACATGTTCATTTCTGTGCCATCAGCACACTGCTGTGTTACTGTCCCTGTGCGGTGTATTCTGAAGTCAGATGGTGTGATGTGTCAGCTAGTCCGTCTCTTTCAAGGACAAGTTTGTTCTCTTACACTAACAGAAGATGCTTACCACATGCAGGACATTTAACCTCAATTCCTTTTTAAAATTTAATAAAAATGGCACAGAGTATGAGCTTTTATTTTGCTGTTACATTAACACAAATGTAGTGCTTTAAAACAATACAAATTTATTGTCTTCACAGTTCTGAAGGTCTCACTGTGGCAAAGTTAAGGTGTTGGGAGGCCACATTCCTTCTGAAGGCTCCAGGGAGAACCCATTCTCTGCTGTTTCCAGCATCTAGAGCAGTGTTTTTCAACTTTTTTCACCTCCTGGTACACTTGAACTTATAGTTAAACTTCCTTATTACACTTAAATTATGTTGATCAAAAAAAGAGTTAGAAAAAGGAATATACTCACTGTGCTTTGAACGTCTTTCAAAAGTAATTTAATTAATGATCTTGAGACATTTTTGCTGCACCCCTGAGATCTTCTCACGGCATACCAGTGTGCCGAGGCACACGGGTTGAAAATCGCTGATCTAGAGGCCACCTGCCTTTCCCTGCTCATGTCCCCATCACATTGTCTTCCCTTCTCTCTCTGTCACCTTTTTTTTTTCTGATTCTGACCCTCTTGCCTTCCTCTTGTTAAGATCCTGTGATTTCTTTGGTCCCATGGTCCTGTGATTGCGTTGTCCCAGTCATCCAGGACAATCTTCCTATTTTAAGCTCTTTAATTCAATCACCTCAGCAAATCTCTTTTGCCATGTAATTTGCCTCTTCACAAGGTTTGGGGGGTTAGGATGTGGACATCATTGGAGAAGCCATTAATCTGTCCACCACGCAGATTAATAATGTAAAGATAATGTAGCTATTTCTATATTTCTTTTGACCTGGGGCCACATGTTTATTTCAGTTCTGACCTGTGAACTTAGCATGTAGCTTTTGTAACTGATATAAAGGATTTTATTTTTAATTTAATTTTATTTATTTATTTATTTATTTTTTTGAGACAGAGCCTCAAGCTGTCCCCCTGGGTAGAGTGCTGTGGCATCACAGCTCACAGCAACCTCCAACTCCTGGGCTCAAGCGAGTCTCCTTCCTCAGCTTCCCAAGTAGCTGGGACCACAGGCGCCCACCACAACGCCCGGGTACTTTTTTTTTTTTTTGGTTGCAGCCGTCATTATTGTTTTGGCAGGCCTGGGCTGGATTCGAACCTGCCACCTTAGGTGTATGTGGCTGGTGCCTTAGCCACTTGAGCCACAGGCGCTGAGCCTATTTTTAGTTTTAATTGGATAATAATACATTCACTTCAAAAAGACAAAATTAAAAAATACGTAAAATTACACGATGAAAAAATATAATATACTTCCTGTCCATCTTCCAGCTGCCCACTTAGTAGTAGTAGTTACTATTTATCCTTCTAGTTTCCTTAACCATAAGCACACAGTATGTGTGTCGTTGTCGTTCTTTACTGTTTCTTAACTTGAAAAGCTTCTCTGGGCTCAGTGCCCGTAGCACAGTGGTTGGGGCACCAGCCACCTACACTGGAGCTGGCTGGTTTGAATCCAGCCCGGGTCTGCCAAACAACAATGACGGCTGCTACCAAAAAAGAGCCAGGCATTTTGGCGGGTGCCTGTAGTTCCAGCTACTTGGGAGGCTGAGGCAAGAGAATTGCTTAAGTCCAAGAGTTTGAGGATGCTGTGAGTTGTGACACCACAGCATTCTACTGACAGTGACACACTGAGACTCTGTCTCAGTCTCTTTATTTTTCTATAATTTACTTTTCCATTTACTGTCCCACATTTTCATAGTTACACAGCATGTACTTTATTTCACCAGCTTCATATTAATGGGTATTTGTTATTTTCAATTTTTCAAAAATTTCAAATCGTGTGTTTTCTTTTCTGTTGAAATTTAACTAGATGCATAAAAGAAATGAATGGAAATTCATACTATTAAAAATCAATTTCTCTGGGCATATTTAAAAAAATTTTCAGATAGAATTATTATGATTATCTCTCTCTGTCTATATATATATGTATCATTCTACAGATATGCAAATATATCTAGAGGATAAATTCCGGGAATAGAGTTACTCAGCTAACGAGCATATGCATTTATAATTTTGATACAGTATGTCATTAAATCTAAGAATTCATCTCAAGAAGCATATTTCTTTGTTTGCTTAGAAACATGAACTATCTATTGTAACTGTGTGATGTTACTGGGTGTAAGCTGCATTGAGATTTTACACGGTGGAGTAAAATTACAGTAGTTGTAGCTACCGCTGAGCTGCCCTCCCGGGCCGAGGCTCAGTGTCCTCATCAGCCCCGTCTGAGAGCGCTGGTTTGCCCACCGTGTGACAGAGGGAGATGTGGAGCACACTGAATCTGGGAGGTGAGAAATGGTGCTTTTGCTATGCTTTTAATTTTTATTTTGCTTAGTATGGGTAAGGTTGACCATTTTTAAAGAATATGCTTGAGAGCCACTTGGCTACGGTTACCTGTGAATTTTTCTTCATCCATTTTTCTATAGGGTGGTGGTCATTTGATAATCAATTCCCAGAAGGGTTTATGTTTTATCTGTCCGTTTCTGTTAGGAGTTAGGAAATATTTCCGTGATGTCATTAATGTGATTTTTTTAGACATGCAGAGTATTTTTTAAGAATTTATCATGTATTTTTCTTTCATAAGTTATAATTAGCAAGTCCTTCCCCATTGTAAGTTATAAAGACCTTCTCATTTTTTCTTAAGTGCTTTTATGATTTTTCTACATGTAAATAATGAATATATTTAAAGCGTGTCCTGGTGGACACCTCGTGGTGTGGATCCAGCTTTTGTTTTTGACAGATGATACCTATTTTTCATAATACTGTTTTTGAATAGTTCAAATTTTCTCTGCTGGGTTAGAAAGTGCTGTATGTATTTATGCTAATTCTAGAATTATATTCCGCTGCACCAGGTTACCTGCTGATTCGTGTCAGCACCACACTGTCTAATTACGGAAACTGTGGACTTATTTTAATATCTAGAACAGCGAGTCCTAATTGCTCTGCTTCTGCAAAGTCTTCCTGGCATACTAATTTATTTTTTCATATGAACTTTCAAATCAATTTGTCTGATTAAAAAAATGTTTAGCATTTTAATTTGAAGGTTGTTAAATTTTTAGAGTGATTTAAGGCGATAAGTGATAAACCTATTGATGAGTGTTCCTGCCATGGGACATGGTGAGTATTTCTATTTTCTATGGTAAATATTTCTATTGATTCAGATCTTCTTGTCCTTCAATAGCAAGTTCCCCAAACTCAAGAGTAGCTGAATTTAGATGAGCTCTGTGTGATTTTGATGTATAATTTTCAGTTTTCTGTATTTTTGGATTTTCTTTGAAAAGTATATTTTAACTAGCATTTGTAATTTAAAAATGAGTTTGTACTTTTTTTTTTTTGAGACAGAGCCTCAAGCTATCCCCCTGGGTAGAGTGCTGTGGCATCGTAGCTCACAGCAACCTCCAACTCCTGAGCTCAAGCGAGTCTCCTGCCTCCGCCTCCTAAGTCGCTGGGACCACAGGTGCCCACCACAACGCCTGGCTATTTTTTGGTTGCAGCTGTCATTGTTGTTTGGCGGGTCCGGGCTGGGGATTCGAACCCACCAACTCAGGTGTATGTGGCTGGCGCCTTAGCCGCTTGAGCCACAGGCGCTGAGCCAATGAGTTTGTACTTTAGAGAAAGAAATAAAAAACATGCATCCAGTACCCTGGTCCACCTGCTCCTTCAAGCTGTTTTTCCCTGGTTAAACATGGCACTGGTCACTTTAAATCTGATGATAAGTAATGCTCTTATGCATAAAATAGGTGCTAGGATTAAGATACGTAATGCAATTTTTGGTCAATGTCCTCTTTTTGTAGTCTGTAGCATAGAAGAAAGTAACTTAAAAACAAAGTGCTTACAATGTATTAATGTCTGAATGTTAGTAATTTAATATTTTTTCTGTCTCAGATGATAGCACAGCACTTAAATATAATTAAACAAATGAGGCATAAAGGTATAACCCCCACGTTATCACATGGTTTGATTTTAAATAGGTATTATACGTATTTTATGATTTTTAAAAAAGTACAGTCACTCCTATATGTACTTGCTTTCCTGTTACCTAAACTTTTATTATGGTCTCTGAGACACTACTTGGTTGAGAAGCTCAGTTGACTGGACATAGGTTTTCGCATTATGAAATCGGGCATAATAGTAATTGTCTATATTCAACGCACAGGTTAAAGTTCACATGCTTGAAAAATCTTTGAGCCTTTACCTACGTATATGCAAAACACTTATGATGATTACTCTTAGAAAACAGTCCCTGGTTTGAGAAAAAGTTCAGTTGACATTTAGAAATTAGGCCTTATGACATGACACTGCCTGGACTCAGCAAAACCACATAAAATTAGGTGTAGAGGACTTTGGTTTTTAAATGTTAATGTAATAATTGGAGCAGATAGGTGCCCGAAGCGACTTTTATAATAGAAATAAAGCTGTCTGTATATCCACATTCCTTTCCTGTCTGATTGCTAAACACACACGGAGTCTCCAGTTATGGTCTGTGCGTCTCCAGAGCAAGTGTGAGCATCTAAGGAGGGACTTATTTTTCTTTTTAAGGACTTGCTTGCTGAACTCAGTGCTCTCCATAAAACACTGGCAAACTGTGACATCTGAAAGTGAAGGCCAGGCTGAAAAGGAACAGAATTTGATTGCGGACCTGAACCTTGTGTTTTTGGTGTGTCACTCAAAACTTATCTTATTAGAAGAATACGCTCAGGATTTTTTGAACAGTCCGTGAAAGGTCACCGGAATGTTAATCTCCACTTCAGCCCGGGCAACTTCGCTCAAGTCCTTGGCATTCAGGACTAGGAGGTAAGCAGGCTTCTGTCCTGGCCCAGGGCTCACCACCACACTCAGAATCACACCTGTTAATCAGAAGTAAACAGGGTGCTACTGAATTTAGAAAAGCCGGGGCCATAGCTTAAATGTCATTGAAATGACACAGGAGGTGGGACACTGACAAAGAAAACCTGTGACTTCAATCTTGTTCTGACTCTTCTACCACCTGGCTGTGAAATCACCTGAAGAGGTCTTTTAAAATATTTGTGCCCGCTGGACTGGAAGCTCCCAGAAGGCAGTGCCCAGCGCTGACCTGCTCATCAGCATGTCCCAATACCCCGTGACAGTGACAGGAATACAGTAGGTGCTCACTAACTGCTACTGAATGAATGAGTCTGTGCTGATCTGAACCATAAAAATATAACACCGGCTGCTCCTGCTGCTCCTTTTTAGAAATATATATTGGTCGGAAAGGCAAAACCCTAGAATTCACACTTCTCCCTCACCTGGAGCAGACACTGATGCTTCACTGGGACACCAGAGGTGCTTTAGCATTTTTTTTCCACTAGGAACCACCCAGGCCTGGCCAAAAGATGAAATAAGTTCAGTTTCTTTCCTGCTGTCCTATGTGTAGTATTACAGATCACTTATGAACATTGAGGAACAATCAACCAAACTCCTGTCCTAATGAACCGGGACCCAGAGCTCCAGGGGAAGGAGGGTGTTCCAGACCCAGCCATGGCTCTCATTACCGTCATCCTCCTCCAAGGCGTCGGGGTGAGACACGAAGATGGGCTCCGAGGGGTAGGAGTCGGGCTCTTGCCACACCCAAGTTTCTTTCGTTCTGACGTTCAGTTTACAGAGCTGCCCGAAGGAAAGAAAAGGCGGTCATCAACCAGTCGGTCGGCTAATGTGCTTTCCGTGACTGGCATAAGACTCAGGCTCTGTTCTCATATAGTAAGGTGGATTAATTACCCTGTCTGGAACAAAGTGATTCAAGCCAAGTCCGTAGGCGTATGTGTAAGGTCTCCCTCCGTACTTCTGGTAATTGATCTGAGGGAACTCAAAAGCTGCAAAACAGAGCAGGCCCTTGGGGAAACTCTGCCCATCCCCAAGGGAAACATCTCTGCTCTCCCCGATGAGGCTGTCTCTAGATCATCTCACCTTGGCGAGGCCCTGAAAAGAGAACCTCGGGCTCCAGCCAGATGGTGTCATCGCTGCGCAGGACCGCAGTGGCCGTTGTGTGGGGGAGCGTGACTAAATTCTTGCCTGTGTCAGCCTAAGAAAGAAAATGACAGACACCTGGGAGCAGGGAGGTATTTCAGGCCCCCATAATTGCAGACTTCCCATGTATTCCTTCCGGACCTCTTTCTTAGATCAACACTCAGGGGGGAGCAAGGTGGGGACATAGCTGAGGGAGTCCTGGGAAGGTGGCTGGGCAGGCTGTCCCACCTGTGTCACTCGCTGGCTGTGTGTCAGTAGGACAGTTGCAGAACCTCTCAGGCCCTCAATCAGTTTCCTCATCTGTAAAATAATGCCCCACTCGAGGAAAATTTAAGACTCTGAGGAAGGGCCTTGGCAAAAATAAAAAGAATAATTTTGTTGTTGTTGTTGTTGTTGGAACAAGAACAACAGGCTTCAGTGACTGGGGGATCCAAGAGTGCTTATCTCTTTTAGTTAGGATGAATTTTTATTTTATTTGAAAGAAAAAGCCATACAATTATGTTGTCAAAAAGAAAAACCTAACATCAAACCCCTAGAGCAGATTTTCGGTAAGATCTCTTGCCAGACATAAGCGATTTTCCCGATTGTTTTGTGGAAATGACAAATACCTTGCGCTCTTTCTGAGCTCGTATCTACTTAGTTCCTTGAATACTTGACCATGGGATTTGTTCCAGACTCTATTCTAGAACTTGGGGAAAGTCCCTGTCCTCCTCATCATACATTCCAGTTTGAGGAGATAGGCAATAAATATAACTAATGAGTAAGTTGCAGGACACACCATAATTATATGGAGGGACAGCAGACTGCAGTGGGGGACTGAACGTGGGAGGGTGGGCGGTTAACATTTGGATAGGTGGTCAGGTGGGCATCTTTGAGAAGGCTGCATTTGAGACAGAACTTAGGAGGTGAGAGACGTAGTAGCATGGATGTTTGGGGAAGAAAATTCAAGGCCAGAAAACAAACCAAGCAAAGGCTCAAGGAAGAAGGCCAAAGGGTCTTGAGAAGTATCAAAGTGGCTACAGCAGACTGAGCCAGAGGACAGAGTGGGCTGAGGCTGAGGCAGCAGGGATAGACCATGGGTCATCGGGGGCTGGTGGGCTTCTCTGTGGGTGAGCTGTGGGAAAACACTGCAGGGGGCTGAGCCCAGGAGTGCCAAGCTGTGATTTATTTTTAAGAAAATTCCCCTGGCTGCTGCCTTGAGACAACACTTGGGACTAGGGGGGATGCAAGAGTGGGCTCAGGAAAGCCAGCGCATCTTGTAGTGGTGTAGTCAAAAGAGAGCGGTGGTTCAGATGGGCCAGTGGCTCTGAAGCCAGTGAGAAGTGGAAGGTGGAGTCGGGCAGGTCTTCTGATTGATGCAGGTGTGGGCTGGGGAGAGGCTCGGAAGGAGCGGTGTTGAGCAGGACCCCACGGTGATTGGTCTGAGCCATTAGAGGCTGTGTCCCAGCCAACATGGGGAGGATTGTGGCAGGTGGAGCAGGAATTTTGTTGGGGAAAATGAGAAGTTCAGCTCTTATTCGGCCTGAGACGTTTACTGAATATTCAAATGCAGACATGGAATTGACAGTCCAGTATAAGAGCTGTGAGTTTGAGGGAAAGTTAAAAATGTCAGTGTAGCTGCTTTAAAGTGTGAATCTTTAGAAAGGTGTTAGTTGCCTGGCCTGGTGGCACACCCCTGTGGTCCCAGCTACTCAGGAGGGTCACCTGAATCCAGGAATTAGAGGCAAGCCTGGGTCACATAGCAAGACCCCATCTTTAAAATAAATAAATAGGGATGAGTATACCATGGGGAAAGGGGGATCAAGGACTGGGTTTTGATGTCCTCCAACCAGAACAAGAATGAGGGAGGAACTGTTTGGGGCAAAAGAAGTTAAGAGAAGGATTTGGTAAGAGCATGATGTGAGTGGTCCCTTGACGAGGGGAGGGAATTGGTGATCCAGGTCTAGGCGAGAATTGCTAAGTGATGTCCTCAATGGGTAGGGAGGAAGAAAGAGATTAGGTGTAGATAGGAAGATGGAGATTTCAGTACCTGTACAGATACCTGTGGGTGGGTAGATGTGGTAGCAGGAACCTCTGATTCTTTCCTGATTTCTTTCATTTGTTTCAGAGAAACAGGAACCCTAGTCATCAGCTGCTTATGAGTGTGGAGGTGGGAGGTGTGAAAAATTTGAGGAGAGAAAGGTGTGGGATATTTAACCAGCAAAGTGAGAGAGGAGTGGAGTCTGATTTGTGGTCATGCATTTAAAATCAGCCCAATTAACACAGTTCTGTGTTTTCAACACCTAAAGTCAGCCGTGGAGGTACAAGCATGGTGTGGGTAGAGAGCTGAGTTTCACGAGGGTGTGGTTTTGACAAATGCATTTGATAAAGTCAGAAAGAGGCAAGGAAAATGAGTCTTAAGGAGAAGGAGAGGGAGGGGGTGGTTACGGTTGTTGACCACAAAATTTAAAATGAGGGAAGAGGGACGGTAAGTCCTCAAGGGAGCGAGAGAGAGTGAGATGGAAAGTTCCTGGAGGGACGGCGGCCAGGCAAGGATGCTGCAAAGTCATGGGAGGAGCACAGTCACAGGCTACGTGAAGGTCAAGGGTATGAGTGAGTGGCTGAGATAGAATTAACATAAGGTTGGTGAAGAGGAACTGAGAGGGTAGGTTGTTTGAAGAATCACCTTTGCTGTGTATAGCGAAATCACCAGAAATGGAGAGACAGGGAAGGGTAGAAATGGAAGGAGTGTGACGTGGAGCCAGGAGGGAGAGTAAGTGGAGGTTAGCAGCTGAGGGCAGTGACGAGGGGTGTGTGCATGTGTACATACACTGCTCTATATGACCAGCCAAAAGGAGAAAACATGAGGTGTTTAAGGGCTGATGGGGGGAACAATGGTCTGAGCAGAGAGGAATGAGGATGTCTGCCCCAGCCACAGGTCCAGTGGGCAAAGGGCTGTGCAGAGGGGACAGTGTTTCCACTCGGGATTGCTGCTGGAGAAGACCGGTGTGTTTGGAAAAAGCCACATTTGATCCAAGGAAGAAGTGGAGGGAACTTGTGAATAGAGGAATTTTTCTGGTAGTCGACTATGAATTATGAGTGAATAGTGAAAACGTTTCAGGATAGAAAAGGGATGGGAGGTGAGGAGTAAGTAGAGGGTACCTTTTATCAGCTTTTGTAAATGGAGATTCAGCCTGTGCCTCTGAGCCAGACAGCTGTATAACAGCCAGTTCTCTCTGACAATCTGTTCCCCACTTCTCCGGTTTTTCTTAAGCTGTTCTTTCTGTTCTCAACTATTCTGCTGCAAGTTCATCTCCACCTACCCAAATAGTGCCCACTGCCAACAACGGTGTTCCATGAACACAGTTACAGTCCCCAGACATGTGTGAGGACTCCATCCTCAGACTGCCGGTCACCCTCCCTCAGGGAAGCCCTCCTGGGCTGACCCATGCTATCATTCCCCTTTCACCTTCCCCTACTGCACTAGCTAACGGGTTCCTTGACAGGTAGAAGTGTGTCCTTCCCACGTAGCCACCGAAACCACTACTGGGATGCCTGCTGCAGGGGTCACCAGCAACCACTGCAGGAAAGACAGGCTGGGGATTAGGTGATGCTGGACATTTTTGATCATTCTACAAGTGGGTGACCTTTCTTCAGACAGTCACTGTCCATTTAGAAAAATCCTTCCTTTTTCTTTGTTTTGGAATGTGGATTTTAAAGTTAAATGATCCTCATTTATGTCCTTCAATTAAAGATGATTGTGATTTTACTGTTTTCAAGAAAACAAGAGTTTGCCGGAATTAATTGACTCATTCATTTAGTAAGTATTTATTTACGGGCCCCCGAGTATGTGCCGGTGATAGACTTCCTGAAGGGAAAGCAGAGCGTCTGGGGACCCCAATTGATCTCTCTTCTGAGCCCCAGACCCCTGTCCACCAGCTGCCTGTTGACATTTTGTTGAGCTGACCTGTGAGTACTTTAAACTACACATGTCTGACATAAATCTCACTCTTCCTGCAAACCAGCAACTAACTCCTCTGCGCTTTGGACTCAGCAGCTTGTACCATCACTCACTCTCCTGCAGAGGGCAGACCTGAGGAGGGTCTGGAGCGCCTTCCGTCCCTCACTGTCACACAGTTAGACACCAACTCCTACCCACCTTGCTGCCTAGTGATTTCTCAGCCCTGTGTCTTCTGTCACTCAGTTGCCAGGTTCTTTACTCAGGTACTCCTCCTCTTTATTCACCCCACTGCATTGATCCTCTCACAGGCTTCTCGCCTTGAGGCTCCCCACCTCCTGGGCCGCCTTCTATGAGGCTCCCAGGGACCTTTCTGGAACAAATCTCACAGACCGCCCCACCACTCACATTACCGCAGGGCTTCCCTATCCTTATGGGATGCCTGCAGGCTTATGAGCCCCTGACGTGTCACTCCAGCCGGTCTCTCCAGCCCCTCTGCCCAGACCCACCCCCCTGTGTACCCAACTAACCAGCTCCAGCAACCACTTCACGTCTCCACCTTAAATCTGCTCATCATAATCATTTCGCCCTGTTGCCTAATCTCAACCTCCCTCCCGTTTCTCATCCTTTATAGGGCTCACAGACTTGCTTAAGAACTGTGATATCTGGTTCTGGGTTGGGCTAATTTTCTACAGTGGCAGGTCTAGGCCTTGGTCAGTGTTTGGCAGTCCATGTGGCTCCCTCAGCACCTTTGTGCAACTGGAGACCCGACACGAGACAGGGTGTGTGCTCAGGGTCTACACGAAAGTGACTTTCTTGATTGTGACTGGTGTTTCCATCACACTACAAATTCCAGATGCCACTCTGCTCATTCTAAAAAGACTGTCACTGGGCACAGGAAGAAAAAGTAGAAACAGAGATGATTGTCTAATGCTATCAATGATTTTTAAACTCTAGTGATATTTTTAGATTAATCAAAAGCCAAAATAATGGGTTGGTTTCCCCACAAGGGTACTTTTGAGGGTTCAGCTGTCCAGAATTTGAAATTATTTAAGGTATGTATATGATTGACAAAGGACCTAGGGACCAGTGGGGCTGCTCTATTCACTGAGGAAGTCTGTTTCTGAGCGGATTTTATAAATAGAAAATGTAGAATGTCAGGACTGGGTTCTTGGCCGGGTTCTGCTGAGGCCACCTCCCGTTTTTGTGAAGCCACAGCACCCTTCTGAGCTTGGTTTCCTGGTTTGCCAAGTGAGGGGAGCTTAACTAGTTTATTTTTAAAGTTCCTTCCAGCTCTGAAACTGCAAGGCTTTGTGTGAGCATGAAGCTAGGAGTCAGCTCCTCAGCCGTGAGACGCTGTGGTTGCAGCTCAGGGCCGTGTGGGAGGTGGTTACCTTGTCCATGCTCAGGGGAAGGACGTATCTCCTCACTTCAGGCTGGGGAGCCTTCCTGGCACTTTTTTTGACCTCATCCCAGTTTCCACGTA
The DNA here is from genome assembly GCA_963575145.1 of Galago senegalensis. Lineage (NCBI taxonomy): Eukaryota > Metazoa > Chordata > Mammalia > Primates > Galagidae > Galago > Galago senegalensis. The sequence continues at coordinate 14,762 of CAUYTI010031029.1, read as the reverse complement.
AATTGGCTAAATATAAGTAATTATAAACAAATTCAAATCTGCAAAAATAAGAAATCAAACATGAGCGCAGGCAATTACAAGTCATTTTAGAGGGATGATTCATGCCTTTTAGAAGCCTAGGAGCCTGCCTGTTTTTATTCCACAACCAGAAACTGCTAAGGACCCAGGTACATGTATAGTAAAGTCATTTCCTTCTGCCCACTCAGGGTGAAAAAAAGAAGCCTACCTCATGGCCGTGTTTACGTGACCACAGCCCTGAGCCTTCCTGGGTGCTCCTTGGTCACCACTCTGTGCAGTTAGGAGCTGTTTTTCTTTCTTTTTAGGGACTTGGCTAGTCTGAATAAAAGCAGACTACCTTCTTCTCCCAATCCTGGAGTAGCTGGGGTTCAGGATTCCTCAGAGATTTTGTAAAGTTTAAGTTGGTTCCTGAGGTCTTTTTATTTCCAGGTCTGGTCCACAGACCTGGTTGGTTTTCAACCCTTAATCACGGCTTTGACGTTCAGACTACCTAAACTTCCTGTTGTCTTTTCAATTACAGTTTTGACTCCCACATACCTCTTGCACTTTAAACATATATATGTCTAAAATAATAAATAAATGTATTTATATTAATATATAAAATATATATATTTATTTATTTTTTGAGACAGAGTCTCACTTTGTCACCCTTGGTAGAGTGTTGTGGCATCACAGCTCACAGCAACCTCCAACTCCTGGGCTTAAGTGATTCTCTTGCCTCAACCTCCTGAGTAGCTGGGACTACAAGCGTCCACCACAATGCCCAGTTATTTTTAGAGATGGAGTCTCACTTTTGCTTGGGCTGACCTTGAACTCCTGAGCTCAGGCAATCCACCTGCCTCAGCCTCCCAGAGTGCTGGGAACACAGGCCGAGCCACCATGCTGGCCACCACCTTTAGATGTGATTCGGATCAGACATTGAGAGCAGGCTCCCTGTAAACACCTCCTAACTTCCAGGACCAACAGGAGAGGTACCATTTGCCCTGTGCACGCTTACCCTTTCCAGCAGCAGAGATCCACAATCAGAAACCCGCTGTCCTCGTAGGTGTTGATGTGATGGAAGAGGTTGAAGGGAGACGTCCTGTACTTGTTGTTGATGTACTTCCTTCTTTTTTTGTCAGCAATATGAAGCCAAACCTTTAAAAGTGAGTAAGATGTTTTGATGCCTCTGAGATGGAAAAAAATGTCCATTACGGATCTCATTTTCTTTCAGAATCACAACTTGACAATAACTCAGACTTACGCCCATGCTTTCATTGGACTCGAAACAGTCCATGTAGTTGGCTCCCCAAAGACTCCAGGAGGAAAGGAACTTGAACAGGTTGATTTTGACTGGTGTCTCCACAAAAACGATGTAGTTGGGAGTCAGACCGAAACTGTTTGGAAACACAGATGTGCTTGTGAATGGAAAGGCCTGATGCTCCAGCGGCAAGGAAGTCTGCACAGAGGAGGTGAGCCTGGCTGCGTGAATCAACAGTGCCCACATGAAGTGAGGTATGTTTAAATTGAGTTTTCTGCAAAAAATGTGATCAGGATGGGTATCAAAGGTAGGCAAAGCAAACCTCTATTTTGGCCGGGGCCGGGTTTGAACCCATCACCTCCAGTATATGGGGCCGGTGCCCTACTCCTTTGAGCCACAGGTGCTTCCTGGCAAAGCAAATCTTTCAACCTGAGTTTTCCTGCAGATTATAGCAGGCCTTTAAGTTACCTGTGGACATAGGATGGCTTGAACCGGTCACTGCAGGGGAACTGGACAACAACCTCAGACTTGCTTATGGGATCTTCCTTGCCTGAAATAAAGTGGTTTTAAAAGGTTTTGGAACAGCCTCTTTAAAAAACAAACAAACAACACAAAGCATTTAGAACAGCTTATACAAGCAAAGAAGCACATGTTCAGGTCTTGATTTTTCTTTTTCAGAGCTTATTTTCATTTTCTCTGTCATCGGCGTTGTTTAGTGAAATTTCATGTGAGGTGACAATCACCCAGGACAACCAAATACCAGCAGATCTGGAGAAGTGTGCTCAGGCAGGGCTGTGGGAGGCGGGAGTAGGGGAGTCGCATCTTGTAGCAACTGGAGGTGGATTTTAAGTCCAGGTAGTAAAGCAAAACTTTAGTATGGCCAAAATGCCTTTTGCAATATCTTAGGATGCCTAAGCATAGGTTAATTTTTTTTCAATAACCCTGTACAGGAATCCATAGGTTAATTTTTTTTCAATAACCCTGTATAGGAATCCACATTAAATTTTAATTTATTTGCTAAGTGGTCTTCAGACCTTAATGCACATCAGAATCACATAACGGGCTTCTTAAAATGCTGATTCCAGGCTGCACTCCCAGATTTCTTTATTTCGTCTGCTCGAAGTTGGGCTTAAGAGTTGTATTTCTAACAGTTTTCCAGGAAATTCTGCTCATTCAGGAACTGTACTTGGACAACTGTAGTAAGTAGTTCTAAAGAAAAATGCATCTAAAGTCACATAGTTCTGTCATCAAGATGTTTGTCAGTGAACCTGATGATGAAAGGAGGGTGAACTAGAGCCCTCTCTCCTCTTCTTTACTGCTTTCTCTATAGTATTAATGAGTTAATAGATTTGATTATAGTTTTAGGAATTGACCACAAAATACTTAGTAACTCTCCCATGTATGGACACATGCTATGATGAACACCCACATGTTTATTTAATTTGATTTTGCCTGGCACGTGAATAAATGCTCCATAAGTGTGTGCTAGATTTGAATCTAAGTTATACGGGATCAAGTCCGTATATAGATAACATTTCAAAACATTGTACAACAGATCTTGGACACTCGTTTTCTGTCTTTTCCTTCCTCCCTCCCTCCCTTCCTTCCTTCCTCCCTCCCTCCCTTCTTTATTCCTTTTTTTGACAGAGTCTCACTCTGTTGCCCTGGGTAGAGTGCCATGGAGTCACAGCTCACAGCAACTTCAAACTCCTGGGCTCAAGCAATCCTTTTGCCTCACCCTCCCGAGTAGCTGGGACTACAGACATGTGCCAGCACTCCAGGCCAGGTTTTTTCTATTTTTAGTAGAGGCAGTTTTTGTTCTTGCTCAGGCTGGTCTCAAACTCCTGAGCCTTCCAAAATAGTAGGATTATAGGCAGGAGCCACTGCGCCCACCTGCTTTCTGTATTTTTAAGTTATCATCTCTTGCTTGGTGCCCTTGGGCAGCAGTCCCCTGGTAGGGCAGGAGTAAGGACAATTGTTCTGAAGTCTGCAAGATAACGCTATCTCGATATTCTAATACATCATCGTGTATTTCTAGTAACTTTCTCACAATATAGAGGGAAGATCCATAAACTTACCTGCTTGTAGTGGAGGGATCTTTACAATGTTGTAGGCAATTGAAAAATTTTTCCCAAAGCAATTACCGATGTTGTAAACAGTTCCATCACTTTCGATGTGGGGGTGAGCAGTGGCTCCGTTGACTGAGACGTAGTTGCAAAGATCGACCTCCAGAAGGAAAGTGAGTGTCACTCGTGGTGAGACAAAGAAGAGCCCTCCCGCCTTTGCCCACGCCTGCCCCCGCTGCTGGTGGCACTCTCACCCTAACTGCTCTTTCTCTTTCTTTCCAACTCTCTGGATCCTGCAGTCTTTCACCCTCAGGTCCCACCACAGAGTTCTTCTGGGGTGCCCACACTGACGCCCGTGTGTCCTCATCTGCGACCTGGCTCTTCACTTGATGTGCACTGTGACTTCCCTTCCTATATGTGCAGGTGGACCTCACACAGGATAAACCCGAAACCTGGGACTTCTTCAGACTTCTCTCACTGTATTTGATTGAACTGTATAAAATTGCTGGTATTCAATCATTTTCAGTTTACAAAAATGACAATTTCACATGGTGCAACTGAGATACCAGAGCCAGGGTCCTGCAGGTGGTACTGTGTGAGTTTGTAACTGAGACTGACCTCAGGTTCATCTAGCACAGAAAGTCTTAACCTAAATAGACTTCAGGGAGAACTGTGACTGCCTTGGAATTAAATATAAGCACTTCTGAGGAGAGGGTTCAGACCTTTTATTCAATTTGGAGTCTCATCAGAAATTCATATCCACAAATCTAGCACAAACCTCTAAGTTTAGAGGAGAAACTGAGGTCCCATAGAGGCCCAGTGTCCTGTTCAAGAACACAGAGGCAGGTGTTGGCAAATCAACAGCAGATTTCTGCTTGGAACCTAAGCAGTTATTGGATGAGTAACGAACGGAGATTATATTTAACCAGCCAACATTCTTGTTATTCAATAAGGGGAATACTTTGAAAGCAGAGGCTTTTTTGGAACCATTATTTAAACGATAGGCAATGCATTCATTCATTCATTCATTCATTCATTTGTCGTTTAGCCAGCAGCCTGAGCTATGACAGGTGCTGGGCCAGGCCTAGGAAAAGAGAAGATTCTTGCTTTCAAAAACTTTAATTTGGACCTGTACTGTCCAAAATAGTAGGCACTAGGTTTTAGGTGAAACATCACAGTCAGTCCCTCAGTCACATCAGTCATATTTCAAGTTCTCTACAGCACCAGGACAGAGCAGTGGGGAATCTGTCCATCTCGGTGGAAAGTTCTGCTGGGCAGCACGAGGTTAGACCAACAAGTTACGTGAGCACAGAAGAGTATCTGCAGAGCAAGGCCGAGGGGCCCAGACTGCCCTTCTCTGACTCGGGAGAGGGGGTGGAAGTTGGCCAGGTGGGTGCATGGACATTGTGGCCGGGGCTGAGCGTCCTGATGTTAGGACACAGAGTCGTGCGAACTGGAGCCCGCTGGCTGTGTGGGAGCTGGGGTAGGTGGGCCGAGGGGGGCGTGAGGCCCACCCAGTCACAAAGACCTTCGTGGGGCTCCCAGGAAGCAGAACATGTTTACATTGGTATTGTAGAAGATTTGGGTGTCCCTCACTAAGAAAACAGTATTTAAGGGAGTCAGGCTGGAGACAAAGGCTGTTTCAGTCAGAGTAAACAAAAGACAATCTCAGATTTTTAAAACTACGTTTTTTCTGTGAAGCCCGGGTATCTACAGTACTAGTTCCACTGGAATGTGACCTCTAAGAAGGTCTATCCTGGGGCCAAACTCCAGCTTCTACATTTTCCATTAGAGACCCGGCAACTGCAATACTGCGTCCCCCGCAGAGTCCAGTGATGGTTTTGGACGACAGCCTCCGTCCTTCTCTATGTGATTGACACACACCCCGCACGGGCAACACACACACACACACCGCAAACTACACAGTGCTGGGGACAGTGTGTGTCAGACTCAGTGAGCAGTCTGAGCAGGTGGACAGAGCAGCCTGCGCCCTGACACCCACTGTGGACGGAGACCATCTTCCTATGGCTACTAGACATGGAACCATGAATCGTGTGGTTTTTAATATCAACAGCTATAATTTTTTGAGCACCCAAGTATGAATGATGTCCATGCTGGCCTGGACAAGCCATGAGTCGCAGGGACCTTGTTGTTCGCTTACTTGTGACCCACTCCTTGCAGCTAGCACACATTCTGATACTTGGAAAGCCGTCAGTAAGGACTTGTGTCACTCATGAATGTGTTGGGCATTTTATATGGTTTTCTTTGAATCAGTATAAGTGTTCAAAACTTCTCAGCTGAAGAAACCAGGTTTGCCCTAAGTCACATAGCTAGTAGGGCATGAAAAATCAGGGATTTGGAATTTAATCTGGCTCTCACGTTCTCTCCACCAGATTGTCCCGTTTACATTCATTGGATCCTGAGTTGCAGTGTCTGAGTTCCTGAGTGGCGTCTCCTGAGCACTGTGTCTCACCTGCTTAATCGTCTCCAGGGTCTCCGGATTAACCTTTGTGATGAAGTTGGTCTCGGTGCAGGCGTAGTAATCTTCCCCCACTGGGTAGATGTTAACAAGGGCGTTGTCGGTAACCTCCACTCCTCGGAAGTAAGAAAAGAACCTGCAGAAGGGGTAAGTGTTTCAGTCCAGCAGCTTTCAAGTCATGAGTGGAAAAGGGCTAAGGCAAAGCGTCTCGGGTAACATGCAGCTCGGTCTCACCCACCTGGAAAATATATTCCTGCAGGGATCCGGGAAGGCGCAGGTGCCGAATTCCGTGATGACAATCCTTTTCTCCGTCATTGCCCGGACGTAGGCATCCGTGCGGATGAACCTGCAGGACGTTGAGACACAGGGGAGGGCCATGCACAGGGGTGGTCACTCCAAGCCACATGGACTTAGAACGGTCACTCCCTGTAGCCTCACCAAGTCAGAAGCACAAGTTCCCAGCAGGAGGAATAAAGAATATTGTCTGCTCACTTTCTTGGGGTGACACCAGGAGAAAGAGACAATGTTCCATGAGCATAAATTTATATCTTCTGAGCCTCAGAGATGAGGTGGCTGAGGTCCAGAGCAGCTCAGTGACGGCATAACCAGCCTATGTCACATAGCTAGTAGTCCCAGGCTGCAGCGCTGGACACCGTAACCTTTCCACGTGGCACTCTGCAGCCCGGGCAGTTCACACAGCCGCTCCCTGTGCCTGTAACTTACTTACTGGGGAAACGCAGAGCAATGCCTGCTGAATCTCATGCCTGTCAGTCCCTCTCTGTCCCTCTTGGGTTTTTTTCCATTTTAAAATTGATTTTGCTACTTTAAAAAACAGGTATTTTTGAATTTAATTTTCTGCCCAGGTGGGTCTGCTGAACTGTGTCCCCAACTAAAGGGCATATGATGGGCAGGATTTCTTGAGTGGACAGCTAATTAAAATCTGATTTTGTGGCTTGGCGCCAGTGGTTAGGGTGCTGGCCACATACACTGAGGGTAGTGGGTTTGAACCCAGCCTGGTCCTGCTAATCAACAATGACAACTGCAACAAAAAATAGCCAGGCATTGTGGCAGGCACCTGCAGTCCTAGCTACTTGGGAGGTGAGGCAAGAGACTTGCTTGAGCCTAAGAGTTTGAGGTTGCTGTGAGCTGTGATGCCATGGCACTCTACCCAGGGTAACATAGTGAGACTATCTCAAAATAAATAAATAAACAAACAAATAAATAAATAAATAAAATAAAATCTGATTTTGTACTTTTACAAAGAGGATGAGTGCCCAGGTCTATGGAAGGCATGTGAAGGCTTTGAACTCTAGACTGGGCTGTGGTAGCTGCGTTCCTGGTGACGTGACCCGTTTCCCTTTTATTCCAGCCCAGGTTAACCTGACTTCTCCTTTTTCTCTTCCTTTTGACGTCCTTTCAAAATGTCTGAAATCTAAAAGGGTCAACAAAGCCACTTACAGGACCGATTATTAAAGCAGAGGCTGCGTATTCACTTGGTGCTAAGGGAGCTTCCTGGGGGACGCTCAGGTCTTCAAGTGTTTAGCAATAATCTCTTGTTTTGAGAAGACTTTTCTTTCTGGTATCACTAGGAAAAACTTGGTCCTTCCCTACTTGGCAGCACCTCCCTCTCCTTCCTTGTGGCCTTTCTGAATCTAAAACATGGAAAGAAGTCAACATAGCCCTTGGCTCACTACTCGTGCTAGTCGTCGCGGGAGCTGCCATTGTTGAGGGCGTCCCATGTGCTAGCTGCTGTACTCTCCTGTAACCCACGTGATGAACCACTGAAGTAGATTCTACTGTTATGGAGTATAAAGAATGAGGTTACCCGCCTAGGCAAGGAGTGTCTGTTGAATGCAGGACTTAAAGCCAGTCCTGGTGGACCCCAAAGCTCTAGTTCTTAGCTTGGCCTTTATCTCATGGTAGCGCCCCCCTGGGGTCTGTGTAGATGTACTAAGCCAGGTGGATTCTGAGAAGCAAGTGGGTGTGTAGGTCCTCTCCTGGGTGCAGGGGGTTCAGAGGTTCTGGGAGGAGCTGGGCCTCGCTCCTGGATGGGGAGCTGGGCTTTGGGGGGTTCAGAGGTGCATGGGGGGAGCTGAGCTGGGCCTCACTCCTGGGATGGGGAGCTGGACCTCGGGCCCCTTTACCTTCTGTGGTATGTGACGTGCCCTTCTTTGAAGTTGAACTTGTGTAGGAGGGCCTGCCCATCAAACAGGTGGTAAAATGGCTCGGATCCCACTTCAAAGAGTCCTGGGCCGCATCGAAGGAGGCTGCCGGAGAGCCACAGGGGGATCCTGCCTGCGGTGAAGGGAGACAGGACACTGCTTCTCACACTGCCCTTGGGCTGGGTCCTCTCTGGTAAGGTGGGCTTAGCCAGTAGCCCAGTGGGGCAGCCTCTTCCTTATAAAGCTGGCAGAGATGTTCAGTCCAGTGCTCACATGGGACAGCACTTAGGAAACGTCTGCTGACTGGACTTTTCTTTTACCAGGAGGCACCTGGTGGGAAATGTGGCAAAGCCCCAGAGTGTGGATGAGGCTGGAGGAGCGGGGAGAAAAAGCCTCTTGCGGGGAGTGGGATTCTGCAACTAATAGATTTCTCCAGAGCCAGTCCACGTTTAAGACGATTTTCTAATTTCTTGATATATTTTGGTAGAGTGAGGGGTAGAGAGATGGATTAGAAGCACGGCAAAATATTTTAAAAAGATACCTCTGTAGAAGAAATTATTTAAATAAAACAACAACAGGAACACTGGCTTTTTGAAGCTTAGCGCTCTCTTCCCCCGAGGACGTGAGCCACTGGCTGGGGGAGTCGTTCTGCTGTAGCAGAAAGTTCACGGGGCTGGTGTCAGGATTCAGTCTGGCTTGGGGTTTGCAACATGCCACCTTTGGGTTTCAGTTTCCTCATTGGCAAAACGAGGGGTACCCAAGGTAGCCAGTCGTTAAGGCCTCCAAGGTTAACCGGTTAGGTTTGTGCCCTACTGTCCTTTGAGAAGCGTGGTGTTGGCACTGTTGGCGTCATCTTCGCCACGAAGGGTCTCTAAGCCAATGGGGCATTTTCTGCAGCTCCAGTAACTGTCATCTCTACGTCCCCGCGTGCTGCATGGTGGGCAAGTCATCTTAGGTACAGTGCCTTGTTTAATCTTCAAACTTTATCTGCATGAGGTAGATTTGGGTCTCTGGTATTTAAGGGACTTGAGGCTTAGAAAGTTAAATGCCATGGGATCCTCCGATGCCTAGATGGCTGAGCTGTGATCAGCACCTGCCCCTTCCTGGCTCCAGAACCAACACTGGCCCACTTAGCCCCAGCTTCACGGGACAGCATGAAGCCCACCTGCCTGTAATGGGTGTTGACAGGGGCTTGTTGCAGGACCTCCATCTGTTCAGACACTGGGGGACAGTCATTTATGTAACAGAACATTTACTGATGAAGGTGACCAGGCATGGTCCTCACGCTCAGGGAACCCCGGTTAAGTGGCCCTTTTCTACAGTAGAGAAATGAGGTGAAGGCCAGTGAGAGGAAGCCACCTGATCCCCTCCCTGCACCCCACAGACGGACCGGAACTGAGAGCTGCCAGGAGACAAGAAGCCAGAGAGGACGGGCCTGGCAGAGCAGAGGGCAGCTTGGAGACGGCCAGACCAACCTGTGACGTGAGCCGTCAGTGGCGAGGACAGCTCCTCCACGGTTTCGAACAGTTTCTTGTAACCACCAGCAGGGTGCTCGACTCTGAAATGCGCAGGACAGAGAAGAGCTTGTGTTGGTGCTCAGAGAGGCCGCAGGGACGGAGGCTCCAGGAGACAAGGCCTCTCGGCTCCACATGGGCTCAGCACCACTGGCTCACCCAGGCTAGTGGGGCTCACGGCTGTTGGCCCACCTGGTCTGGAGGCTCACCACTGTGGGCCCACCTGGTCTGGGGGCTCACCTCTGCTGGCCCATCACCACATCTGAGGGGCTCACCATGTGGGCCCACCTGGTCTGGGGACTCACCTCTGCTGGCCCATCTGGTCTAGGGCGCTCACCACATGGGCCCACTTCATCTGGGGGCCCTGGCAGTACTTCTCCCAGGCCAGGGGAAATGACCTCTTCTAGCACCAGTGGCCTCAGTGAGATCCCACCGCAGTTTTCCCTTATTTCTGACAACAAACCCACTGTTCCCACTGCTGTCACTGGGCTTCCTGAACTCTGGTCCTGACGGCTCCTCTCCACGCATTCCCCCACCGGCTCTCTCAGCTCACTGCCCCCACCGGCTCTCTCAGCTCACTGCCCCCACCGACTCTCTCAGCAGCTCACTGGCGTTTTGGTTTCTTCTGCCTGGTGAGAGACTCATTCCTGCCCATTCTCGGGTTTCGGTCAGGTCCCCACCCTGCGTTATTCACTATATATATTGTGCATTTCCCTTCTCAGGAGCCAGGGCACTTTTACCAGATGGTCAGACCTGGACACTCGGCTTCGGTGCTGCTGACTTCTCACCTGGCTTCAGCTCCATTTCATAATGTCTGAGGGTAGGATCTCTGACCAGACTCCAAATCACAGTAATTACCCTTTTTAAGACCTCAACCGTGTGCTACACACTGTGAAACGAACTTTGCTTGGTGTTAGATCATTTGAATCTCACAAGAGCACAATGGGGTAAGTTCGATTATTATAGCTGTTCTAAACCTAGACTTAAAGAAGTCAGATCACCTGCCCAAGTCAGCTGGGAAATACCAGACAAGAGCTGGAGCCCAAGTCCGCCTCAGAGCTCTTGCTCGTGACGCTTCCAGCCGCAGCCTCAGCCACATAAACCCCACCATAATTTAGGTCTGAAGTCCAGACACTTGTTTTAGTATATTAATAGGGAAAAATTCCCCGACGAAATCTCAGAATCTCCCCTGCCCAAGTCATCAGTCCCTCTGAGCAGGAGCTCCAGTTCACATGAACCCATCCTTTTTGTCCCCCACTGACACTTACTGCAGAGACATTTTCTTTCAGTGAAGGATGGAGAGTTGTGGCACCAACTGCAGAATGAAGAGGCGCGTCCTGGGCCAGGGGCCTTTATGTGCCTCCTAAATCCCCCCAAAGGGAGGTGGCTTTGGGGGCCCTTCCCCAGCCCTTCAGCTGTGAGAGAGGGAACAGACGTGGCTTTCAGTGCCCACATCCTCCTGATGCCTGAGCATTACTGGGACTTGCTGTTCTTGTAACAGTTTTTTGGCTGTTTGCCAGAGAACTCAATTCTTCCCAAAGAGAATCTGAAGCAGATTAGAAAGAATGGAGCCGTGTGGGAGAGGCCAGCGTCAGGCCCCAGCTGACTCCAGATCCCAGCCATCCGCTGGAGCCCGGCACTGCTGCCCACACCCACCTCTTCCTCCTCTCCCTCCTCCACCACCGCCAGCTTCATCCTCACCCTCGGTTACTTAGTCATTCTTCTGTTCATTTACTTATTCCAAAAATTATCTATGATGTACCCTTCAAAACCAGACAAAGATGGTTATGGCCCTGCCTTCACAGGTCATATCACTCTGCAAGAGTAATAGGAAATTAACAAATTATTGGGTAAAATTTAATCATCTCTGTGGTCCTTGTCCCTAATGCTGGCACCCTCAGCGCCTCATCTTCCTGTCCACTGGTACGTGTCCAGTGCTCAGAGAGCTGTATCACTAATTTGTCATGTTTTCATTCTTTTATTAAATCCTAGTTTCTTGCCAGCAACAGGCATGGTCTGGCCCAAAGGAGTCCCTGGAAAACAGACCAGACATTTACTATAACAGCCAAAGACTTTAATGTTTTTTGAGAAACTCATTAACAATTTTAAATTGAATAAGTGTTTAAAAATTATTTTTATTTTTAAACTGTATTATTATTATTTTCTGAGACAGAGTCTCACTTTATTGCCCCAGGTAGAGTGCCATGGTGTCATCGCTCACAGCAACCTCAAACCCTTGGGTTCAAGTGATCTTGCCTCAGCCTTTCCAGTAGCTGGGACTACAGTTATTCATATCTTGCTCTACTGTAGCTTAGGCTGGTCTGGAACTCGTGAGCTCAGGTGATTTGCCCACCTCAGCCTCCCAGAGTGCTAGGATTACATCCATGAGCCACTGCGCCTGGCCTTAAAATGTATTTTTGATTGCTTACCTTAGAGTTCTTCTTCAACAAAACCGTTGAACAGCTAATTGGACCATTCTCCAAGACAGACACCAGGCATTTACTGTCCCTACAGTGAGGGCACAGGCATGGTGGTGGTGGGGGTCTGTCCATCAGAAGCAGAGATGGACGTCTCAGAGGCAGCAAATAGAGCCCAGCCCCAGGGGTGTCTTTGCCCATCCAAGGGAGTCGGAACCATTCTCCAGTGGAGCCTGAAACATTAGTACCAGCCAGGTGGCCCTCAAACTCCATCTTTTAGCCACCTCAGAGATTCTGTTAGCTACCTAATATGTGAAATATTTATGTTCCTCTTTAATTAGCCAGAGTAGGTTTCATCGTTTGGGACTAAGAGTTGTATCTCTATAAAGTGATGGTAGTGTAGGACACTGTAGCATCAGCCAGAAAGAACAACACCTCTGCTATTAGAAAGACCCAGACAGAAGGGAAGTACCTAAGCTAAGATGGGAAGAATGTGGAGTCAAAGTTGGCCAGCCAAATGCAGGAAGAAGAGAGCTCGGCACAGCCTGCAGAATTTAGGAAAGACTAGAGGTGAGTGTAACATGGGGAAGTAGCAAGAGATAACAACTGCACTAGAGAGAACCACAGGCCAGATCTCGTCTCCACTGTGGAGGAGATCCAGACACACAGCATGAGAAGGGGGTCTGAGTGCCTCTTGCTGGTGGGTTCTGCCCCTCACGTAGGGAAGCCTCATTGCTTTCTGCACCCTTGTATGAGTAATACTCATTAAAATGGCTTGTAGTCACTGGCTTGGGTATGACAGTCTTTTTTTTTTTTAAATGAGACAGAGTCTTACTTTGTCATCCTTGGTAGAGTACTGAGGCATCATAGCTCACAGCAACCTCAAACTCTTGGGCTCAAGTGATCCTCCTGTCTCAGCCTCCCTAGTAGCTGGGACTATAGGTGCCTGCCACAACACCTGGCTGGTTTTTAGAGACAAGGTCTTGATCTTGCTCAGGCTGGTCTTAAACTCCTGAACTTAAGCAATCCACCCACCTCGGCATTTCAGAGTGCTGGGATTACAGGCCTGAGCCACCACGCCTAGCCTGGTGTGATATGTTTTAACATCTTAATATCTGAAAAAGGCAGAGCCCGACAGCAAGCTCACTACAATATTTAGGCACCATTGTGCTCAGGGCATCAGTACAAAACTCAAAACTTGTTGAACTGGAAGAACTAGCCTTAATGGACAGAACAGCAAGAGTGCAAATGTTATTTATAAACAAGGGCTTAAGGATTTTTTTTTAAGAATTTGAAATATTTTACTTAAAATCTTGATTATACTCTGATTTTATTTAATCGGCTCTTGATTCTCACACACCAAGAAAAGCACAAAAGGGGATTCCAGGTCAGCCCTGTAGGATTAACAGTGGCTCAGCTATTGAAGGTGTGTGGTCTGCTTATAAATTCTCAGATCCTGCTAACTGGGGCAAATGCAAATAGGATGGGAGGATGAACAGAGATTCCTCGCCCTACTCTTTGGGCCAGAGGACTGGCTTATTAGATAAATGTGTAGATAAAAACCATTTACTCTCTTCCTGTAAGTATCAGACAAAGGGCTATACTAACAGCGTGAGGAATCCTGGTGGTGCTGACCCAGTTTATGGAATTAGTAGATTGCTTGGTAGATCCTTCTCCTACCAGGAGAAAATTGTTAACATAATTGACTGAATATTCATACTTATCTCTATCCCTCTTCTTACCAGAGTCACCTATTATCTATTTTTGTGTTCTTTTTCTCACTTAGAGAGTCCCTTGGGGGCAGTGCCCTTGTTTAATTTGTCACTGTATTACTTAATAAGTAGTTAGTAAATATTTTAGGCCGCTGTATGTGATGGTGTTTTTTTAAGAGATAAATTTAATTTTTGTGATTGATCGTGTATCCTCAATATTTCTAAACTCATTTATTAGCTTTTTTTTTTTTTTTGAGACAGAGCCTCAAGCTGTCCCCCCTGGGTAGAGTGCCATGACATTATAGCTCACAGCAACCTCCAACTCCTGGGCTCAAGCGAGTCTCCTGCCTCAGCCTCCCAAGTAGCTGGGACCACAGGCGCCTGCCACAATGCCTGGCTATTTTTTGGTTGCAGCTGTCATTGTTGTTTGGCAGGTATGGGCTGGGGATTCGAACCCGCCACCTTAGGTGTACGTGGCTGGTGCCTTAGCTGGTTGAGCTATAGGCACTGAGCCCATTTATTAGCTTTTAAAAATAGGTTCCTATCATATTTTTTCACAGGTTATCATGCTGCTACAAACAAAGACCGTTTGCTTTTCCCTTTCCTGTCTGGATGTGTTTTATTCTTTGTGTTTTCTTGTCTTATTGCACTGGCTAGAACTCCAGTACAATATTGACTAGAAGTGGTAAGAGAGGACATCTTTATCTTTTTCGTGAACCTCCCAACCAGCATTTAATCTTTCACCACTCTGTAGGATGTCAGCTGTAGGTTTTTCACAGATACCCTTTATCAGGCTAAGGAAATCTCTGACTGGTTGAGGGTTTTAAATCAGGAATAAATGTTAGATTATCTCAAATGCTTTTTCTGTATCCTTTAAGATAATCCTGTGGGTATTCTTTAGTTTGTTAAAATGGTGAATTGAATTGACCTGGAATATTAAACCACATTTGCATTTCTGAGATAAACCAGAAATATGCATTGTCATTTTAACAACTTTTGGTTCTACCTACCAATTTTTTTTTTCTTTTTTTTTTTTTTTGAGACAGAGCCTCAAGCTGTCCCCCTGGGTAGAGTGCCGTGGCATTACAGCTCACAGCAACCTCCAACTCCTGGGCTCAAGCGAGTCTCTTGCCTCTGCCTCCCAAGTAGCTGGG
>CAUYTI010031028.1:0-33798 GCA_963575145.1 Galago senegalensis | reverse complement strand
CCCCATATTCTTAGGCTATAATTAGGTTATAGCTTTCATATGAAAGCTATAAATTAGTTTCATAATAGAGCTGTGTACATTGGATACTTTTTCTTTCATTCTTGTGATACTTTGCTAAGAAGAACATTTTCTAGCTCCATCCATGCTGTCTCCATTCTTGTGATACTTTATTACTAAGAATGTGTTTCAACTCCATCCAGGTAAATACAAAAGACGTAAAGTCTCCATCTTTTTATGGCTGAATAAAATGTTGCAGTTTGAAGTGGTATCATATCATGGTTTTAAATTGCATTCTTCTGATTATTTAAACTGGAATATTTTTCAGTTATTGGCCATTGAGTTTCTTCTTCTATGAAGAGTCTGCCCAGGTATTTTTGACATTAACTAGTAGTTCTTTATATATTTCTGGAAAAGCAATCCTTTTTCAGTTTCATGTGTTATAATTATCTTCTACCAGTTTGTGACTTGTCTTTTAGTTTCCTTACAAAGTTATTTGACAAACAAAAGTTTTTAATTTTGATACAGTTGAATTAATTTATGAATTTTTCCTTTTTTAGTTTTGTTTTATAGTCTAGAGATTAGTTTAAGGAAGTAGTTAAAAGTAGGAACTCTGGAGCTAGAAGACCTTGATTCTTATTCTGGCTTTATCACCCACTAGTCATGTGATCTTAAAGAAATTAGTTAATTTCATTTTGCCTCAGTTTTCTCAGTTATAAAATAGAGGCCATATAGTACAGGTTTATCACGAGGACTAATTTAATTTTGTTGTTTGTTTTTTGAGATAGTCTCACTCATTCAGCCTGGGGTTGAGTGCCATAATGTCATAGTTCACAGCAACCCCAAACTTTTGGACTCAAGCAACCCTCTTGTCTCAGCCTCCTGAGCAGCTGGGACTACAGGTTCCAGCCACAATGCCCAGTTAGCTTCTCTACAGTTTGTCTATTTTTAGTGAAAATGGGTTCTCGCTTTGCTCAGGCTGGTCTGGAACTCCTAAGCTCAGGCAATCCATCTCCCTTGGCCTCCCAGAGTGCTAAGATTACAGGTGTGAGCTACTGCACCTGGCCCTAGTTAATATGTGTTAAGCATTTACACAGAATAGTGCCTGCACATAGTAAAAACTATATAAATATTGCCACTATATTAAAATTATTGAAGAAATCCCTCCTATCCCAAGGTCATTAAGATGTTTTCCTAAAAGTACTACATTTTGCCTTTCACATTTAGGTCTTTAATCCACCTGAAATTTATTTTTGCAGATTATATAAATTGAAGGTCCAATCTCATTTCTTCCCTATAAATAACCACAACTCTAGTGCAATTCATTCATAAGTCCATCCTTTTCCCTTTAAGTTTTAGTACCTCTTCTCCCATACACCTCATGTCTTTTATACACATAGGTTATTTCTGGGCTCCCTTCTCTGTTCTCTTTATCTATTTTCTATCCTGGACCAATACTATAGTGTCTAAATTACTATTTCTTTACTTTCCCACATGTTTTGTGTAAGAAATTTTGGAAATACAGATAAGTTGAAAGAATGGTATGTTGACTCAGTGCCTATAGCACAGTGGTTACAGCACCAGCCACATACACTGAGGCTGGTGGGTTCAAACTTGGCCGGGGCCAGCTAAACAACAATGACAACTGCAACAAAAAATAGCTGGCCATTGTGGCAAGGACCTGTGGTCACACCTACTTGGGAGGCTGAGGCAAGAGAATTGCTTAAGCCCAAGAGTTTGAGGTTGCTGTGAGCTGTGATACCACAGCACTCTACTGAGGGTGACAGAGTGAGACTCTGTCTCAAAAAAAAAAATGGTATGCTAAACATCTGTGTATATATTTTGTTTTACATACTACTCTCCTAACCCCTACTCCCAGTGTATGCACTTCAGCCATACTTACCTTGCTGTTGCTCAAGTATGTTAGGCATCTGCCTACATCAAGGTTCTACTTGCTGCTCTCTCTATTGGCAAGACCCTTCCATGGGATTCCCATGGCATTCTCCCTTATACATTCCTGTTCTTTATTCAAATGTCATATTCTCAACAAGGCTTTAGTTAGCCACACTGTCTAAAATTGTACTTTCTCTTACTATTTAACATACTATATATTTTCTTTTCTTTTTCTTTTCTTTTTTTGGTTGCAGCTATCATTGTTGTTTGGTGGGCCTAGGCTGGATTCGAACCCACCACCTTAGGTGTATGTGGCTGGCACCTTAGCCCCTTGAGCCATAGGTGCTGAGCCTATTTTATTTTCTTGATGATTATCTCTCTTCTCACCTAGAATGTCAGTTTCTACAAAGTCAGGAGTTTTTATGTGTTTTTTCCATTGCCATATTCCCAGTGCCTAGCAAAGTGCCTGGCATGCAACAGGCATGCAAACTTTGTTACTAATTGCATAATTTGGCTCTAAATCCACATGTGCTTTCTTCATCAACTCCCAATGCTTCTAAATGCAATATTTTTTTTCATTTTAGTCCATTTAACATCTGCCATGCACTGCATCTTGACATTTTACGTTCATTTAAATAAATCTCTTAGAATCTTGGAAAAAGGATATTCATTCTAAGTAGCCAAAATGAGACATTTAATGACTGGCCCATGATAGGCCATTCAACCTTGTAAGACAGTGATCCACTGGTTTTGTTCTTTAAAGTAGGACAGAAAAGAACAAACAGAGAGAAAAAAAAAGTACTAACCCACAAAGAAAAATCCATTGTGTTTAACCCCAATATTCTATTGTGACCCTGCCAAAGGGGCCTCTTTATTTAGCTTATATAATCCTCACATAAACAAAGAATAGAGGTTGGAAAGCCTCAAAAAAAAAAAAAAGGTTCTTCTTTTTAAAGTTTTGGTTTCTGTCTGCATGTAAGTCACCTGTAAGTTTTATGGGACAAAATATCATCCACTACACATCAGTAGTTCTGAAACTTTAGCATGTCACTATCCCAGAATATATATATATATATATATATATATATATATATATATATATTTCAGATTAACGTGAGGGTACAGATGATTTGGTTACATTGTTTGCGTTTGTTAGTTAGAGTCCAAATTGTAGTTGTGCCCTTCACCTAGGAGGTGCGCCACAGACCCTTACATTATGCCTGTTAGATGAGAAAGTTTACCAATTCCTCTCTCTCCTCCCTCCCCACCCCTTGAATTTAATTGTGTTTTTCAACCACAGAGTTTTTGATTCAATAGGTCTGGAGTTGGGCCAAAGAATTTGCATTTCTAGCCAGGTTATGCTGATATTGCTGTTCTGGGGTCAGTAATTGGAGAACCACTGTACTAGATTAGCTAAAAAAAAAAAAAAATAGTACTTATTTCATTCTCTTGCTTTCTCTCTTGCTCTCTCTCTCTCTCTCTCTCTTTTTTTTAATATCCCTATCCCTGACTGGTAAAGCTACTTAATTTCAACCTCTAGGCTTAGTGCTAAACCTTTCATTTGGAATCAATCCTGACTTCAGAGGAAGGTACTTCAGACAATCAACCTCAGTGGTCTGTCATCAAGTCCCATTTGCTACTAGTTTCTTTGAACTTGTATTTATTTATTTATTTATTTATTTGAGACAGAGTTTCATCCTGTCACTTAGGCTGGAGTGCAATAGTGTCATCATAGCTCACTGTAACCTCAAGCTCCTGGGCTCAAGTGATCCTCCTGCCTAAGATTCCTGAGTAGCTAGTACTACAGGTGTGTATCACCATGCCTGGTTAATTTTTATTTTTTTAATATTTGTGTAGTGATGGTGAATTATTATTGCCCAGGCTTGTCTCAAATGCCTGTCTTGAGCCACTACACCAACCACTCCCCTATATTCTTGATGAATGAATTACAACTATTGTCCCTAGTTTCTCAATGCCTGGTTCCTGCTCCCAGTTGCCTTGCCTCTCCACTTCCTACCCCAATGACTAGGTCTATGACATCTTACTTTCAGACTTCTTACATATCGAACACTTGCCATTTAAACCCTAGCAAGTCAGGTGTTCTGATATCTCAAACCATGGACTCAGCTTTAATATTTATAATATCCTATTTCCTACCTTTTCCTTTCAAATTCCTATGTATCTTATCATTATTTCACATTTCCTTCTATGCAACACATGGTATTTATTTTCACTATAGCCCAGGTCTGTTTCTAGATTTATCTCTCCATGGGCCAGTACATAAACTGATGAATCATGCTCACCCACACCCAGCCCTCGCTCACATTGAGACACTCACACTTCCATATCTAATCTTGCCCATTCTATTTCAGGGTACAGTGGGAAGAGCTGGAGCCAGATAGATCTGAGCTCAAATCTAAGTTCTGCCATTTACTAGCTCTGCCATATTGCTAAGTAACTTGGCTGCTAAGACTTTGAATTAAGTGTCCTCATTCTGGTATTTAGTAGCCATCCAACCTTGGCCTTATCATTTACCTTTTTGACTATTCTCATTTGTAATTTGATGGATAAACATTTCATCTACCTCTTAAAGTTGTTACACTTGAATGAAAAATGTGCAAGAGAAAAGAATTCTCTTAATTGTAAATGACTTTACAGATATCAACATTCCCTGGAAACCTACTGCAAACCTAGACACAAGTTTGAAAACCACAAACTGTTGAAACACATGAAACATATCAGACTGGATAATTCATTTAATCTATAAAGAGCCATGATAATAAAATTCCTGGTTGTAAAACTAGGGCTATATACTTTAAATGTCAAAATAATCATGACAGGAGTATTTACGTCCCCTTTTTAATAGGAAATAAAGACTTCATGTCCAAATCTCTCTGGCATTGATAAATTTAGGTTTTTTGAGTTGAAATCATATCCTGGGAGAAAAAACTGAACGACCCCACATTTCATTCTATCCTCTAGGAAACATACTTCTTCCTATGACAAAACCCATCTAAGATGGAAAAAGTCATGCTGATTTAATTTTATTTCAAGGGACACAGAGGAAGACAAATCCTTGTCTGTGGGAACAAGAGTCCTTCTATTTCACTAACATGAGTTTTAGAAGCTCCTCCTTTAAAACTTCAGGAAAAAAAGAATATCAAAACAGGCTAAGAATTTGATTGTATATTCTATCCGCAATGTCATACATCTAAAATGGCAGGCTTTCCTGTCAACAAAGTAAGTTTATTTCCTTAACCTGATTTCTTTTCTGGATCTAAAGCTAAGAATTATCACTAGAACCAATTTTGCCCTGATGATAAGACAGTAATACTATATTCCCTGGAATGACTGCTACAAGTGACAATTCTATTAACTTCCTCTTTGAAATAATATTAGATTTCAAAAACAGTTACAAAGATAGTATAAAGAGTTTTCATATACCATTCACCCAATTTCCTCTAACATTTAATTTCTTATATAAACATGGCATATTTCTCAATACATAGAAATTAACAATGGTATTAACAAGGATGTCCAACTTGTGGCCCCAGGGGCATGTTGATTTTGTGAGCATTTTTTGGTTTATTTGTGGTGTCAGATATCATGAAAAGCACAGATATTTTGCTAACCAGCTTTCCTTATTTAACATGTGTCCCAAGACAACTTGTATTCTTTCAATGTCTGGCAAAGAAAAACAATGTTGGACACTCCTAGATACTACTAACTGTTCAGATTTCCCTAATTTTCCCACTGATGTCTTTTTTCTGTTCCTGTTTCTGGATCTAATCTAGGATTATTACCTTGTATTTACTCATTATGTCTCCTCGCCCTCTTCCAATTTGACTGTTTCTTGTTCTTTCCTTGTGTCTTAAGACCTTGAAGCTTTTGAAGAGTCCTGGTTAGATATTTTGTAAAATGTCCCTCAATTTGGACCTGTCACAATTAGAATGAGGTTATGTATTTTGAGTAACACTATTACAGAGGTAACATACCTTACTGAACTGATTGTTTTGGGGGTACATGATATCCATGACTTACTACTAATGATGTTTATCTTGGTCACTCAAATGGCAATTTTTTTTAACACTAATAATCTGTCTGCTTGATAGCTAAACTTAAAAGATAGTTATCAAGCATATTTAGAAAATAAGTAGTAATTCAGTCAATCAATTAACAAACACTGGCACCTACTGAATACAGAATAGTTAGACATTGATTTAAGCTTGTTTCTGCCACTTACTAGCTGCCTATCTGGGGGCAAATTAAGTCTCAGTCTTTTCATCTGTAAAATAAGAATATACCACTTTAGGCTCAGCACCCATAGCACAGTGGTTATGGCACCAGTCACATACACTGAAGTTGGCAGGTTCAAACCCAGCCTGGGCCAGCTAAACAACAATGACAACTGCAACAAAAAATAGCCAGGTGTTGTGGTGGGTCCCTATAGTCCCAGCTACTTGAGGAGTCTGAGGCAAGAGCTTGAACTCAAGAGTTTGAGGTGGCTGTGAGCTGGGACGCCATGGCACTCTACCAAGGGTGATATAGTGAAACTCTGTCTCCAAAAAAAAAAAAAAAATACCACTTCAAAAAATATTTTATCCTGGCTCAACGCCTGTAGCTCAGCATCTAGGGAACTGGCCACATACACCAGGGCTGGCAAGTTTGAACCCAGCCTGGCCAGGGCCTACCAAAAAACAATGACAACTACAACAAAAAAATAGTTGGATGTTGTGGCAGGTGCCTGGAGTCCCAACTACTTGGGAGGCTGAGGCAAGACAATCGCTTAAACCCAAGAGTTTGAGGTTGCTGTGAGCTGTGACAGCACAGCACTTTACTGAGGGTGATATAGGACATAGTGAGACTCTGTCTCAAAACAAAACAAAACAAAAAAAACAAATTATTTTATCCTTACAGGATAGTACATATAAAGCACTTAGCCTGGGACATAGTAAACCATCAATAAATGTTAATGCTATTCATTCTGGATGGTGTAGAAGTAATTTTAGCAGTTAGAAGTAATGTTAGCTAAGTTGTCTGGTATTTTCATCTCAAAAGGAAGTCAAACTACAGACCAGAAGATACTATACGTTTATAAGGTTTTAAAACTTTTTAAGTATAGTAAAACGTTCTATTAAGAGAATGTTTAGATAATAAATTTGTGGTTTCTTTCTTCTTTAGCAAGAGAAGTTTATAATTGCTTTGCCATTTGAGCAGAGATAGAAAATAACTTTGAAACAGATCCTCTTGACTGTGTGAAGAATCATTTAAGTTAAATTTCCCTTAGTTAAGGTAAGCATAGGGTGAATAGTCCCCATTGCTCTGAAAGAAGGGTTTAATAAGACCCTCTGCATTTTGAGTAGCTAAAAAAAGGTGTCTCACCCTTAGGGAGGGAGACAATTAGGGGGTTATTAGTGAAAAGATTATACAAAATGTCTTCCCCAAGTCCTCTGGGGGCTGGCTTACACACTGGGATGTGGATCCACATATGAGCTGAAGGAGCTGATTGTTAAGATCTAAAACTTAGTAGTCCCAATTCAGAGCATCATGAAAGAACCTGGCACTAAGGATGTGGGTTCGTCCTCCCTCAAATAATTAGTGCTGCCTCTGCAAGAATCTAACCAGTTAAAGTATCATAGTGAGCAAGCCTCATTCATCAGGTTGGTCAGAGACCAGGCTTCAACCTAGCAATACCATGGAGCAGTGAGAAACAGCAGTATTAGGGAACTGATGAGAATCACATTTCCTTTACACCTAGCATCACTGACCTCTAGAATTATTGAACAACTAGTAATTAACTGTTGGAGACTGGGTTGCCTCAAGAGGAGACTCAACCTCTTGGTATTAATGTGTAAGAGGGCCAAGGCAATTAAATGGCAAAATAAAAGAAGTATGACCCTATCTTTGAACTATGTTTGTGGAAAATTTTGCCTATTATATAAGCTTTTGATTTCTCCATATCCATTACTACCCTCAAAGGTCTC
Source organism: Galago senegalensis (assembly GCA_963575145.1). Lineage (NCBI taxonomy): Eukaryota > Metazoa > Chordata > Mammalia > Primates > Galagidae > Galago > Galago senegalensis. Next base: position 25,924 of record CAUYTI010031028.1, on the reverse strand, counting down.
CTTATAAAGACTAACAGTTTTTAAAACTTTTGAAAGGTAAGGGCCCTTGGGTTTATTTTCAGCAGCACAGAAAGAACATGGGTATGGGGACACTGCTTGACACTCAGCAGCAAAGCTTAGGGCGGAATAAAAATCCCCTGGGATACAGTGGGTGGTACCAACTGGTGAAGCACAGGCAAGTGATTCCATTCTTACTGCCTATGACAAAGGAGGAATGGTAAGCACAGGGAGAGGGTGTGGGCCTGAAAAGAAACCCTAGGACAGAGCATATCCATAAAACCAGCTTAGAATACAAGCCAGCTGACTAAGTAAATGACATAAAGTCTATGTTAACCAGTTTGATGAAAATATTTCAAATTGTATATGAAAACACTACACTGTACCCCATGTTTGCCTTAACATACACAGCTATCATTTAATTAAAACAAACAAAAAAAAGAATAGAAGCCACCTTTAGACTTCTGTGTATATATTAATGCCAAAATCACAAAATTTCTAGAGAATGTGCACAGAAATGCCACCATGATGGCATATCACCATTCTGACTTTCTCTCCATTCTCACTACTATTACCCTAATTTTAGCTCTTGCTAGTTTTGCTCTGCCTCTAATAGCTCCGTCTTTGGATCTACTCATTGTCCTAGTACCACAACACAGTGCTGACCTTTCCTCTGCTTGAAAATTACTTAGTGAATAAAACCCAAATCACCTGTCTGGCCCTTAAGGCTCTCTGTGGCATGACCCTAACAGGACTTACCAGACTCATCTCCCCTCGTCCTCTTCCACTTGACATCTTGGTCAAGCACATCTCTGTGATGTTAATCTTGCTCTTTCCTTTTCTGTAAAGTCCTCTCCCACCTTTTCCACTTATATATGTCTAAATCTTTCCCTTTCTTCAAAGATGGGGTCAAATGCTGTCTTCTCGATGAAATCAACTCTGATTTTTCCAGTTATGAGTAATGTCTCCCAGCTTCTTATTCTCCTTAATAGGTTATATCTATTCTGTATTTTGTAGTATGGGTCAATTTTTAGTTTGTATCATAACTATATACATATATACAACTATATATATGTTTGTTTAATTTGTATTATAACTATATACAACTATAGTATATATGTATATAGTTGTAATATATATAGATATCTTATACACATATATACAATTATATCTATATATGGTTTTTATATATATAGATATCTTTTTTTTTAAGGGCCCTTACTAGACCAGAAGCTCTTTAGACTGAGAACTTCTGTCTTAATTATCCCTTCTCTCTTGCAAGGCTTGTTAAAGTACCTACACATGAATGCAATACAGTAGAACCTCCATAGTTGACCACCTCCCTACACTGACCACCTCCTTAAGTTAACCTTATTTGCATAGACTGACAGGCACCATACATATGTGCCAGTACAGCAGGCCTACTTCATTACATTGACCTCTTCTGCATGTTGACCAGTTTGTTACACTCCCCTGGGTGGATGACTTACAGATGTTCTATAGTTTTTAGTATCAAGGTATTTATTAATTCAATAAAAATCTTCATTTGATCTTAGCTAAAAGGAGGAGAAGTGATGAATAAATAAAAATCTTGATACCAAATACTGCATTTACGTGAACTGGATTATTTATGCTATTAGTATACATACAACTACAGATTTGGGAGGAGCCTCTCAGAAGAAACAAATTAAATGCTCTTTTGATACTATCAACAACAAAACTTCACAATATTTATTTCAAAAATTCCAAACTGGGCTCGGCGCCTGTAGCTCAGAGGCTAGGGCGCCAGCCACATACACCAGAGCTGGTGGGTATGAACCCAGGCCTGCCAAACAGCAATGACAACCACAACCAAAAACTAGCCGGGCATTATGGCAGGCACCTATAGTCCCAGCTACTTAGGAGGCTAAGGCAAGAGAATTGCTTAAGCCCAAGAGTTGGAGGTTGCCATGAGCTGTGATGCCACATCACTCCACTGAGGGTGACATGGTGAGACTCTGTCTCAAAAAAAAAAAATCCAAACTGACTTAAAAGTGGCTTAAAAAATGTAACTAGAGGAGTCTGCAACATGGTTTTGTGACAATGTTAATGTCACAACATTAACAGCAACTCACTGTGACATGTTAATGTCCACAAGGTTACCAAAAGCTGGTAACAGCAGCTGATTTTTGATCAAAATCACTAGCTGATTTTTGATCAACAGCAACTCACTGTGACATGGTAATGTTCACAAAGGTTACCAAAAGCTGGGGGAAAAGTGGGTCTTTTTTCATTCATTTGACTACTATAGCTGATATCCACTAATAATTAGGAAACCAGGAGGGCAGATTGTGCCCTATATTGAATGTAGGCTTTATGACAAAAATGCACCGAAAAACACACAGAGCTTTCCCAACTGCACTAAATATGCATTGTTTAAATTTAAATGTCAACATACTCAGTGCCTTTTTCTGAACAAGCTTGTCTCTGATCCTTATTAACATTTATTCTTATTTGTTTTTCTATGAATTTAACATGATACTTGGTGTGATTTGCTTAAAATAATTTTAAGACATAAGCCATCTGGCATTGTAGAAACATTTATTGAAACAAATAAGCCACAATAAGATAAAGGCTAAGATCAGTTACCTGCTTTTGACCAAGATGGGTATCTTTAAAAATTCCACTTTAAAGCAAAAAAAAAAGAAAGAAATATATCCCAAAAAAGTAATTTAAAGTAGAAATTGGTAATTGCAAAAATAAAATTTGGGGCATTGAATAGTTATTTTAAAATAAAATTAAAGCTAAGAGGCCTTGTTCTATTTTCCTACAAAATAGCGTAGGAATATGCTTGTTTAGATTTCTTCAGTTTGACATACAACATATATGCAAATGTCTATTAGACTTCTCTATCTGAATGCCCTGCAGTCACTCCAAATCAGCATGTTTGAATTCTAACATCATCATCATCTCCCTCTAAGTTGCTTATCTACCTGTACTCTTTATCTAGTTAATGGTTTATCTCTTCACTTATACGCCCAAATCAGAAAGAAATATGGAGTCATAGCTCTCTCTCTCCTTCCACCCCCTCCCATCCCTTGCTCATTCATATACACTTTTACACCACACCAGGGGTCCTGAAACCTTTTAAACAGGGGCCAGTTCACTGTCCCTCAGACCATTGGAGGGCCAGAGTATGGGCCCCAGGACAAGTCGGCTGCTAAGCAGGACAGGCAGCAGCGGCAAAAACACCCAGCGGGCTGGATAAATGTCCTAGGCAGGCCACATGTGGCCCCGCAGGCTGTAGTTTGAGGACGCCTGCACCACACAAACAAGCAACCATTCTAGTCCCATAGACTGTTATGATAGCCTTCTCACTGGTCTCCTAGCCTGAGCTCACTCTTTATCCACCAGGCTTCTGGCAGAGTGATTTTTCTCATGAGCGAATCCAGTGTCACCTCTTGTTCACTATTCTTCAACAGACACATGGATTTGCATGGCACATAAGGTCCTTTATGGTCTGCCTCTGCTTATTCTCCATTCCTTCCTTCCTTCATTCATCAAATATTACCTGAGTGTCTACCATGTGCCAGGCACTGTTCAGGTGTTGGAGATACAACAGTAGACAAATAGGCAAAAGTTTCATCTTCTGTCATTTCCTACTCTCTTTCAACCCTTCCTCTACCTCCACCACTACAAAGTTTTGCCCTTGAGAAAGTCAGTGGCAATCTACTAAAGGTGCCTTTTCCTTTCATACAAATTTCTATTTCCTCTTCAAATCTGAATTCAAATACAACTTTCTCTTTTAAGACCTCCCTGAATCTCTCTGTGCACTTTGTGAATACTCATATTTTATTTGCATGTCTATCTTTCCACTAGCCAGTAAGTTGCTTGAGAACAGAGATAATGTCTTTTAAAATATAGTTGGCAAATGAAATGTTGTTATTAAGTGAAACCATGAATAAATAAAATGACAAAGCTTTCCTAAATTGTTAATTGTTTGTAGTTATCGAATAACTTTTTGTTGGCCTTATAGAATTATAGGTAAAGTAATAAATAAGCGTTTGCACAAGCAGCTGTTACTCCTGAGTATTAATACATGAGATGATTTTCAGAGCCTTACATGAATATAAGCCTTGGAGGAGTTTTGTTATCTTTCTATTTGAAATTTATTTTGGCATCAGTTCACTTAATAAGCAAAAGTTTGCCTTCTATCCTAGGACATATTCCCATAATTAAAATGCAAAGTAATAAATTTAGTCATCCCTCAGTATCTAAGGGGTATTGGTTCTGGGACCAATTAATACCAAAATCCAAGGATGCTCAAGTTCCTTATAAAAAATGATGAGGTATTTGCATATGACCTATATACATCCTCTTGGATAATTGAAGTCAACTCTAGATTACTTATAATACCTAACACAGTATAAATGCTATGTAAATAGTTGTAAAACTATATTTTTTTAATGTGTATTACTTTTTATTGCTGTATTATTTTAATTTTTCCCTAATATTTTCAATGTGCATTGTACAGGAAGTACAGTGCATTGGTATACACTATACAGGAAGTCCTGGAATAATGTAGTTTCATTACATTATAATGTAATGAATATAATTCCATTATCATGTAGTCACATTTTCTTTGATGAGGAAAATAATGGAGTCCCAGCTGGAGCCGCTGTCGGTGTGGGGTTTGCACATTCTCCCCATGTCTGTGTGGGTTTTCTCTGGGCACTCAGAAGATGTGCATGTTAGGAGGTTACTTACCGTGACTCAGTCATCCCAGTGTGAGTGCTTGTGGAGGGTGTGAGTGCCCTGCCACGGAATAGCAGCCTGTCCAGAGTTGTTTCCCACTTTGTACCCTGAGCTGCTGGGATGGGCTTCAGACACCTGTAACCCTGGACTAGAATAACTGGTTAAATAATTTTCTTACCTGTGCTTATTACTCTTTCTTAAATGTATGTATAGTTCACATTTAGTCAATGTTTAATATTAAAAGTATTTTGGATCTTTATTTAGAAGTTTGGAGGTGTTGTTGTGACCAGAAATATGCCACATGAACTTCATTAACTCTTATTGTAGCAATCAGCCTATGGTAAAACTAGTTTTGTTACACAGTAGAACCTCTGTAAATTGACCACTCAAGGTATGGAGGTGGTTAATGTATGGAGGTGATAAACATAAGAAATTAGGTCTACTGTACTGATACATACATGTGGTGCATGTCCAGTCTATGCACCTCCTCAGCTTGAGGAGGTGGTCAGTGGAGGAAAGTGGTCAACTATGGAGGTTCTAACTGTATCTCTTACTCAAAGTGACAGTTTCCCAGAACCTATAGATGATATCAAGCGAGGACTCACTATATAGCAGCAACCACGGATTTTATGGAAGAGGACACTATACTACTATGGAACTTCTTTGTTATCTTATTAACCTTGTACACTAATCTACCATGAATACATTAAAATGTTCAAATTAGTACATAACTGCTTGCACATAAAGATAGCCCTGATATTTTAAGAGCTATATGAAAATATTCAGGCTCTCATTCAGCATACTGCTTTTTTTTTTTTTTTTGAGACAGAACCTCAAGCTGTTGCCCTCGGTAGAATACCTTGGCATCACAGCTCACAGCAACCTCCAACTCCTGGGCTCAAGTAAGTCTCCTGCCTCTGCCTCCCAAGTAGCTGGGACCACCGGTGCCCGCCACATTGCCCAGCTATTTTTTGGTTGCAGCCGTCATTGTTGTTTGGTGGGTCCGGGCTGGATTCGAACCCGCCACCTTAGGTGTATGTGGCTGGCACCTTAGCCACTTGAGCCACAGGCACCGAGCCTGTTTTCTTGTTTTTAAGGTGACATTTATTTTATTTTATTTTATTTTATTTATTAAATCATAGCTGTGTACATTAATGCAGTCATGGGGTACAATGTGCTGGTTTTTATATACACTTTGAAATATTTTCATCAAACTGGGTAACGTAGCCTTCATGGCATTTTCTTAGTTATTGTGTTAAGACATGTATATTCTACATTTAGGCTAGTTTTTGGTTGCAGCCATCATTGTTGGTTGGCAGGCCCAGGCTGGATTTGAACCCGCCAGCTCAGGTGTATGTGGCTAGCACCTTAGCCACTTGAGCCATAGGCACCAAGCCAGCATACTGCTTTCTTGAGATAAAATGCTATCTGATTTCTCCACTCATTTTTAAAACGTATGTCAAAATGTGAATTAGGAAAACATTAAAAATGTGTTTCAAAAGGAAAAATGGAAAGTTCAGATAATGTAGACCAACTCCTTCCAATTAAACAGGTTGGAACACCAGTGGTGATGTGAGGGGGTGACCATCTGTCACTAAATAAAGGACTTGTGTTTGCACACAAAGACCCTGCTCAACCCACATCTGGCTCCTGCAGCCAAAATCTACCCTCACTGGGGCACCACCCACTGAAAGGCATAAAGAACAGGGAAATGAATTTTTTAAAAGTCAGTTAGTAGTTCCATAGGCTTTCAATGTATGAAAGAATCACAGGATAAAATTAAGTCCACTTTGCTACTTTTATTTATTTTTAAAAAGAAAACAGGGAGATCAAGACAGAAGAGAGTTTGAGTAGGTGTGAGGAGATCAGATTTCTCATCTCATCCTATAATCTTAGGAAATTCACTTGAATTCTCATGGTCTTTCTCCTGATAGGTCTTCTCAACTCTTTGCCTCTCTACATTCTAACCTACAAAGCACATCTCAGTTCCCATCTCCTCTATAAAGCCTTTCCTTCAGGCTACCCCTATTCTTTTCATACTCTAACCTACTATATTTACAAGTTAAGCATACATTTATAAACTATTTTGTATTGCATTATAGTATTTTTGTGTCTTTTAGTCTTGCATAGATTATAAATTTCTTGAGAAGAGTAAAAACAACATTTACTCTTCTAGCTATTTTGAAATATGCAATAAATTATTGTTAACTATAGTCATCCTACTGTATCATCAAACACTCAATCTCACCCCTTTTAACTGTATTTTTGTACTAATTCTCACAAAACTCCTTCATTGTAGATATACTGATTCAGTTTTACAGATAAAAACACTGAAGTACAGACAGGTCAAACAGCTTAATAAAGGTCATGCAGTTAGTTAATGGCTGAAAAAAGAATGGAATCCATTTTCTGATTCCACTCCCTTTCTACTATATATCACATTGCTTGCCTGTAATTTCCTTTTTCCCTTAAACTACCCACATATAACTTCACAGCAGAGCAGAACATGGAGTTGTTTCCTCATAGTTCACCCATACCTTCTTGCAAAGAACATAGTTCTGCAACTTCCCATTTCTGTTCTTCAAGTTTCATGTGAATTTAACTTCCTTTCTGGTCCTAAGAAATTCAGTGCTTAGAGCTACATGGGTTTAGAGCTCCCATGTGGGTTTAGAGCTACAGGTCTCAAAACAATTTTTGTGATACACTGCTTGTTCTGACAAATTGTCTGACACTCTGAAATATTAAAAACTAACTAAATAAATGTTACTCTGTAGTAACCTATAGAAAAGAAGAATGAATTTATCCAAAAAATGAATGTGCCTATCTTAGGGCCAAAAACAAATAAGAAATGGAGCAAGTAAAAGAAATAAAGACTGGAAGGAGCATGAAGGAAAATTTATTGGAATAACAGTCAAGAAACTGAGAGGCCAAAGTATTGTTAGGATCATTCATAGATATCATAACCATCTAAAATTATGGCAAGTGTACTATCAGAGAGAAAAAGGTAAGCCAAGTATGAAAAATAAAGATGGAGCCCAGGAAGGGGCAGCAAAAAGGGAAGTTTAACTGCCTAGTCTGCTACCATGAGCTTCAAAGGACACTTCTAGAAAGGAGGAAGAGAAGAGCACACTGGGAGCAGCAATGACAAGAATAGGAGATACCTATTCCAAACCCAGGTCCAGAGGTAAGAGTGTGAGAGAGAAAACAGTCATTATTTGCACAGGCTGCAGGGGAAGCAAGGTCCTTCCAGATTTCACTTAGAACAGTGGTTCTCAATCTTCCTTCCTAATGCTGCGGCCCTTTAATACAGTTTAAATAAAGAAACTATCTTAGGTAACATAGTGAAACCCTGTCTCTACAAAAAAAAAAAAAACAATTTTGAGGTGCTATGGCACACACCTGTGGGCCCAGCTACTCATGAGGCTGAGGCAGGAGAATCTCTTGAGCCAAGGAGTTTAAGGTTACAGTGAGCTATGACCTATTGCACTCCAACCTGGGCAACAGAGAGCTGGTCTTAAACAACAAGAACAAAGACAAAACCTTACCAAGGATAATAGAACGTATCAGGCACAGATAGATAATATAAACCAGGTAAAAATAATGACATTTCAATTAACAATGCACTGAGTATACAACAGTGGTCCCATGAGGTAATAATGAAGCTGAAAAATTCCATCATCGTCATAGTTGTATAGTGAGGTCATAGTTGGGTAACACTGTAATACAGCACATTACTTACATGCTAATGGTGATATTGGTGTACACACATCTACTGTACTGTTAGTCTTATGCGATTATGCACAGCACATAATACTTGATATAATAAATGACTGTGTTACTGATTTATGTATTCATTATACTATGCTTATCATTATGTTAGGGTGTATTCCTTCTACTTATAAAAAAAGTCAACTGTAGAATAGCCCGAGGGAAGCCTTTCAGGATGTACTGCCTCCAGATGAAGGCATTGTTATCATAGGAGATGACAACTCCATGCATGTTATGACTGAAGACCTTCCAGTGGGACAAGACAGTACTACTGATGATCCTGACTTGGTATAGGCCTAGGCTAGGTGTGTTTTTGTCTTAGATTTTAACAAAACTTCAAAAAAATAAACAAAAATAGAAAAAAGGTTATAGAATAAGGATACACAGAAAATATTTTTGTACACCTGTACAATGTATGTGTATTTTAAGCTATGTTATCAAGAAAGAGTGGAAAATTTTAAAAATTCAAAAGTTGATAAAGTAAAAAAATTATAGTAAGCTAAATTTTTTTAAAGAAATTTTTTTAATAAAACTAGTGTGGCCTAAATGCATAGTGTTGACAAAGTCTGCAGTTGCATGTAGTGATGTCTTAGTCCTTCACCTTCCCTCGGTATTCACTCACTGCCTCTCTCACCCAGAGCACTCCCATTGCTGCAAGCTCCAGTCACCTAGACAGGTATACTATTTTTCATATTTTATACCATATTTCTGCTCTATGCTTTCTATGTTTAGACATGTTTACATACAGAAATACTTAAGATCGTGTTACAACTGCCTGCAGTATTCAGTACAGCAACATGTGGTACAGATTTGTAGCCAGAAACTACAGGCTACGCCAGATAGCCTAGATGTGTAGTAAGCGATACCAGCGGTCCCCAACCTTGTTGGCACCAGGGACTAGTTTTATAGAAGACAGTTTTTCCACAGATGGGTTGGGAAGAATGGTTTTGATGTAAGTCTGCAAGTAATTGATTTATTACCTCTCTGCTAATAATAATCCCTATTTATAGCCTTTCCTGTGCCAGCATCCAGTGCTGGCATCACCACCTCAGCTCCACCTTATATCATCAGGCATTAGATTCTCATAAGAAGCATACAACCTAGATCCCTCACATGCACAGTTTACATAAAGAAACTACCTTAGGTAGCATAGTGACATTCTCACACCTCTATAAGAATCTAACGCCACCACTCATCTGATAGGAGGTGGGGCTCAGGTGGTGATGCAAGCAATGAGGAGCAGCTACAAATACAGATGAAGCTCTGCTTAGTAGCCCACTGCTCACCTCCTGCTGTGAGGCCCAGTTCCTAACAGGCCACAGACCAGTACCAGCCCAGGAGCCCGGGAGTTGGGGACCACAAGGCTATACCTTTAGGTCTATGGGAGTACAGTCTATGATGCTCACATCCTAATGACACATTCCTCAGAATGTAACCCCATCATTAAGCAACATGACTGCAATAACAATATAGGTCTCTCCTACCGTCTGCATTAGTCAACTAGAAAATCTGATATTCTATATGATATGATAAGGCAGAAACTATTTTCCAGTTTTTTAAAGAAAAATTATAATTCATTACACATCAATCCAAAACAACTAGCCAAGTTCCTAAAGTGTAACTAAAACACAATAAAGCACCTACACAAAAGTAACAAATTCCCATGTTAGAATATAAAATGCTTAAAATATCATTTCCTGAGCAAATTGTCTAAATGTGATCCTGACATTCTATCAATTACATTTGGAATTTTTTTAGAGCTAGAATCTTCCTCTGTCACCCAGGCTGGACTATAGTGGTACCATAATAGTTCATTATAGCCTCCAATTCCTGGGCTCAAATAATCCTCCCAAATCAGCTGGGACTACAGGCACATGCTATGATTTTCAGCTAATTTTTTTTAATTTGCAGAGACAGGGTCTCAATATGTTGCCCAGGCTGGTCTTGAACTCCTGGCCCCAGGCAATCCTCCTGCCTCAGCCTCCCAACATGCTGGGATTACAGATGTGAGCCACAGTGCCCAGATATATTTAGAATTAAAACAGACTTCCCACAGACTGTTCTGGTAAACATGCAGTATTTGGTTTTACTGGGTTTCTGGGACATAAATACAAATACTAGAAAAACATTAACCATGAAGTCATTCAACAAACTTTGCAAATTACATTTGTTCAAATGAATTGAATGGCTGCTTTCGTAAGTAAACTTAGGCAAGTTAACTATACCTAAACATCAAAATTCACCTATTCAAAATGGGGAAATAACAGTGTTATCAAGAGAGTTTTTGTGAAGATTAAATGAGAGAATGCACCAACACAGTTAGTACAGAGCCCTAGCATTTAGTGCATGCTCAATAAATGGTTCCTATTATTATCTTTATTATCTATGTAGCAACTGCAACTTACAAAGATTTACACGTACACACGTACACTATCTTGTTTGACCCTTAAAACAGCTGTGGAGGACAGAGATAGCACATGGATTTTTATCTCTACTTCATAAATAAAAAGACAAACACTTAAAAGAAGTTAATGTGACTTACCTAAAGTTAAATGGTTATATAGCTATCTACACCATGTTTGGCCATACATCACCATAAAAACCAGAGATTGGCAAACCTTTTCTTTAAAAGCCAAATAATAAATATTTCAATCTTTTTTTTTTTAACTAGGTGGTTTAAACAATAGATATTTATTTCACACAGTTCTGGAGGCTGGGAAGTCCAAGACTGAGGTGCTGCCCTATTCAGATCCCCGGTACAGATTCTTCCCAGGTTTGAAGACTGCCTGCCTTCTATGTCCTCACATAGCAGAGAGAGAAAGAGACCTTTTCTTTCTTTTTTTTTTGAGATAGAGCCTCAAGCTGTCGCCCTGGGTAGAGTGCCAGGGCATCACAGCTCACAGCAACCTCCAACTCCTGGGCTTAAGTGATTCTCTTGCCTCAGCTTCCCAAGTAGATGGGACTATAGGCGCCCACCACAATGCCTGGCTATTTTTTGGTTGCAGTTTTCATTGTTGTTTGGCAGGCCCAGCTGGATTGAAACCCGCCAGCTCTGGTGTATATGGCTGGTGCCTTAGCCACTTGAACTATAGGCACCGAGCCTAAATATTTCAGTCTTGAAGGCCTTTCAGTCTCTGTTGCAATTAGTCAACACTGTCACTAAAGTACCAAGGTAGCTACAGATAATGCATAAACAATGGGTAGAGCTGTCCAGTAAAACTTTATTTAAAAAAATAGGCAGTAGATTGAATTTGGTTTGTGGGCCATAGTTTGCAGACCTCTGCCCTAGACCTTTAGATTACTAATCTAGTGTATTTTCAACTACATTATGGTAACTACCTATTTTTAGGATAGTGTTTTACCATTAAATTTAATAGCATTAACTAGTACGAAAAAGATAAATTAGAAAAATCTGTAAAAGAACTATGAAATCAGTAAGATATAATGTAAATATTAGTAGTATTATTGTTCCCTCTTTTCCAGCTTCTAAAACTCTCTCTTAATTCTTTCCTTATTTCCTTCTCCTCCAGTAAGGCAGTTGGCCTAGAAATAAATAATTTCTATCTCTTTAAAAGTATTTAAGGCAAATATGTGTGCAGAAATCTTATTCAGAATAAAGTAGGGGGCATTCCATGGGATACCAGAATAACTAACTTATCCATACCTTGTCTTCAAAACTTATAGAATGTGAAAACTTCTGACTACAACATCTATGGGCATGTCTCTGGGAAGTGGAAAAAGCAGTGGTAAGCAACTACTATATTCTCAATCTCAAACAACAGAATGATTATCAGTTTTCTCATAAAAGCCACGTATGAGGATGGTAAGGACAATGGACTTGAAATTGGAAGATCTAATTTGGAACTTCTTCTCAGGCATTTACTATCCTTGTAATCTAGTATCTCTTCCATATGAGAGGTTATTGTGAAAATAAGTAGTTATTAGAGACAAATAACTACTTTAAAATGCAAGCATTATAAACATTGACTATTGTTGCATTTGAAATTATAAACTTCTCAGTTAGGTTCACTTCTGTATTTAAATAGCAGTATATTATGATATATCATAATAGTAAAATATAAAAGCACCAAAATACCTTATCGCTAAAGATAAAGCATAAAGTACTTCTTCTGCCAAGGAGCTAAAAGTTCTAAAAAAATTCCCTCATTTAAGCCAACAACATTCCTTTAAAATTAAAACAAGCCAGATGGTATGTGCTAGGCATTTTACATACAGCCACTCATTGAGTCAACTCCAAACAACATAGTATTTTAAAGGTAACTGAAATTTTCAGATAATTACAGCTTAATCTAGTTTTGGTCTCAAAAATGTATTAGTAAATTCAATAAAACTAGTCTACTTACCATGAGTTAAAGAAATTAGGATATTATTAAGTTTAAGCATCAGATCCCCAAAGAAACTAATCTAGAATTTTGATAAGAAAAAAAATTAACCAAAGAAAAAATTTCCTCAAACCCCAATGTTAGCTTTAACATACCAAGAACATTTCCACTGGAAATGACTGAAGGTAAATTCTTCCAGAAAGTGGATGCTTTCCTCAATAATTTTTTCCATGAAATTTATAGAAACCATTATAGAACAAAAATTGGTGACCCAATTCTCTAGTTCTGAAGAACTAAATCAGTAAATAAAAAGCTTTTTAATCACGACATTAAATATAGCATATAAAATGAGGAAATAAGAGTCTACAAAATCTTTTGTAAATATATGGCCCTCCTCTCTCCCTTTATTTATGCCAGTATGGTCCTTAAGAGCAAAAGCCTTTTTTTTATTTTCTTGATAAAACAAAATAAACTTCATCTCTATCCTCTGTTGCTTACCTGTTGCACTGCATGCTGAGGGCTCCATGTGGACTACAGTCACAAGGCAGACAGAGACCAGAAGTGTGATTCAGGTAAAAGCCCTCCTTGCAGGTTTCACAGAGAAGTCCCTGATAGCCGGGCTGACACTCACACTGCCCTGTAGTCTGGTTGCAGCGATTCACATCCAGGCTCCCGACTACAGAGCAGTTGCATACATACTCTGAAAACAAAAGAAGGAAAGAGACATTGCCAACTAATATTTAATGCCGTTTTAATAAAATGAACTCTATTTTATTTTTCTTAATAAGTTATGAAGACTACTAGGTAAGGATAGATAAAATTAACTCCATGCTTAGAAATTAAGTCTCAGAGAAGGGAAAAAAATACTTAAAAATCAGCTCTAGTTCAAATTTATTTTCTATCCTGTTTATTTAATTGGGAGATATATACAGTAAATAAAATTATGTACAGTTCATAGTTATAAAGCTAACATTCTTAATTTCCTTTATAGTACTCTTCATCTCCTATCCCTCTTACCCAACACCCTACTTTGTGCACGTATATCTACATATTATTAGTTTTTCAGGAATGGAAGCCTCCAAACACAGGCCTATCTACATGGCACTGAGAATACATGCTGGAAATGACATGTTAAATAATAAATAATCCCATTGTACAGCAGCAAAAGCCTAAGGCTTAGGTGATTAACTCTGGTAACCTACACAAGGTCATACCTACAAGATTGTGATATAACTGGAACTATCAGCTAATATGTTTTGCTTAGGAAGAAATTAATGAAGAATTGAAAGTTCAAGGTAGAGGAAATGACGAACAATAGATCCAGAGAAGAAAGTTTACAGGTTCATTCTGATCAATGAGTTAAAACCAATCACAATTTGAATGTCTTTCCCAAATTAAAAGATTTAAAAAATAAAAATTTCCTTTAGGTACATTTCAAATAGTTCTTTGGATAAAAATATTTAGAAGCCCTTAGTTTTAGCCTTTAGCCCTTACAATGCAAAGACTCATTTAAAGGTCAGTTAGGATTTGGTTTTGCTATTTCTACTATTTTATCACAAGGAATGTTTTCAATATATTCTGACACGGGACTTTATAAGCATGTGCAAAAACATGTAGTTAGAATCAACAGCAGATAATAATCTAGGAATAGGACTTACTCTAAAATAGCTATGAACCTAGGCTTAACAAGTCCTAAGAAATCCATAGTGTGAATTATGTTTCCAAACAGATAAGGTACTAGATATAAAAATGGCATTATACTGATCAAGTTTAGCTTAGAAAAAGATAATCCCTAATGTTATTTTTAGTTATTTCAAAAAAAGCTACTGGATAATGCAAATCTAGAGTCCTACACAGAAAGTCATTGAGAAGTTTGCTTCTCAATTCTAGCAAAGGAAATTAAGCTTCAACTTTTTTATGTCACCACAAATAGCCTATCCATATAAGTCAAAACAAAACATTCTTCAAAGAAATTCCCACTTGGCCAACTCTATACTTCTCATACTTCTACAGTTCCTATCCTTTGGGGTCAGTTTATTTCCCTGAAACAAACGCCTCTTCTAATTTGTTAATATAACAAATAAAGGAATGTATGTTTGAGGATTATTCTTTATTTTATGTAAAAATAAGTGGTGAATTAGTTACAAAACCCGAAGGAGAGTTCAGATTTCTTTATCCATAAGCTTGAGAAAGAAATCACCTTCCCATCTTATTTTCACTAGGCTAAACATGACATTTCTTTGAAACAGTTATATCTTCCACCTGATATCTGTTTTTTGAGTATGTATATTGGGGTTTTTTAAATAACAAACCCATGTTCAATTATCTAAAAATGCCAATGACATATTCTTTTCTGAAATCTGGCAGAAATTCAACAAATATCCAATTCCTCCTGCAGGACCAATTTCATCACAAATTAAACTGAACAAATTATGCAGGTATGGGCAGAACTAGCTTAAGAAAAATGAAAAGACTAAAACTCTCCATAATAAGGACTATAGATTTTATTATTTAACTATTAATTTTATTATTTAACTATTAATGTATTTTCATTGGAAAACTGAATCAGTATTCCTAATAAATAAGAAAACTGAATCAGTATTCCTAATAAATAAGATTAGCAGTATTTTTATAAGAATCCAATTAATCTTAATCTACAAACTGCAATATAAACACTCAGTATTCAGTAAAGTTCTAATGGATAAACTTTTAGTACTAAGTTCATTCACTATGCATTATTTCTATAGCGTCAATCTAATCTTCTCATTATTCCCTGAACATATCTGGTTTACCATATCTCTGAACATTTGCTCATTCTGTGCATCTTGGAATGCTCTCTGTTCCACATATTCAAACCCCTACTTCAAAATCAGTTGAAACTCATTCCTCCATAAACTCTAACTTTAATGCCCCTGCTATGAATTTCTAACAATACCTACTTCCTACTCCTCTCATATGACAATAGTTTAGAAAGGCAGTAAAAAACAGTAATGACTACAGACTGCAGAGGTAGAATGCTAAAGTTAAATCCTGCTCTCTCACTTACTAACTCTAGAACCTTAGACAAGTTAAGTTAACCTTCTTGTGCCTTCATTTTTCTCATTTTTCTGTAAGCAGGATATGTTAATAGCACCTAAAATACTCAGCTCTAACACCTAAGCTGAAGGTGTTTTAGACTACTACATTCATTATTAATAATACAACAGTTGGAAAAAAGTAGAAAGTGATTCAGATAAAATAAAACAAATATAAAATTCAGATGTTAGATTTATAGGCCACAGCTTTGTTATACCCTGTGGACAAGATCTGAAAGCCCAGGAATGGGTTTATTACCATGGTGGCTTTCTGCAAATTCTATGAAGTAGAATTAGTGTTCTGTTATGCAGAAATCTTAAGTTGTGGGTCATCAGGGTATAACAAAGCTGTGGCCTATTAAGAGGATAGTCTACTTATGCTAGGCTACATACATTACCAGTATGCGTGCCTATGTGTACAGATATAGAGGTGAAAACAGGATTTAGGATGTGGATTCAGAGATGATGAAAAATGAGCATTTATTGATTATATGGCCTCAGGTCAATAGCAAATATTTCAGCAAGAGAAAGCACCCTAGTGCTAGGAAGGGGGCTGACATACCACGACAAGAGGCATTATAATGTTAATACTTCTCCCCCAAATAACCAAAGGATAGAAAGAGAGTACAAAGCACACTAAGTGCCAGGAAGCATGTGCATCTTTTCTGTTTGTAGTTCAAAATCCAAGATCCTGTCCCAGTGATTGACCTCAAGTGAAATAAACCAATAGTATGACAACTATAGTCAGAGGAAAATACTGTAAGCATCCATTAAATTTGTCAGGATACTTTGTTAGTGTGTAAGAAAAGTAAAATTTCAGACAATTCACAGTTCTAGACATTCATGTGGAACCAGATAGGAGTAAATGGAGAAATAATGCAATCCCCTTAGCAGGAGGCTGGCAGCATAAAAAGAAGAAAGGAAATTTCAATTGATAGACTTAAGGGAAGGACCTATAGCCAAAGACAAAAGATGAAGTGCTGCCTTCTTAATGAGGTGGAACCTTAGACCAGCACAAAGGAGTCTGCAATATGATTAATGGTAAGTCACTAGTGGATGTTAACAGGAATGAAACAGTATGAAGAGGACAACAAAAGCTAATCACAGACAAGTGTGCATGAGATGCCAAGAAGCTTTCAATTGCCTACAAGTAAATACAGAATAAACTCTTTATCAGGTGAGCACCAGGTTTCATCTCCATATCATATAATTCTTGTGGAAACGCTATAGAGAAATAGAGAAGAAGGGCACATGTCGAATCTATTAAGTATAGAGTATAAATGTCTTAACACAATAATTAAAATGAGGTATATATTGATCACTGTGATGTAAGTGTTCCTAATTCTATATGAAATCAGTACATTGTACACCATAAATGCATTAATGTATACATGATCTGTGTATTTATGATTTAATTTTTTAAAAAGAGAGAAATAGAGGAGAGTAATATAAATACTCCCAGAGGAACCATAATCTTTGGCAATGATTTTTCTTTTTGTTGTCTGCTTTTCTGAAGAGCAATAAAAAGTAGTTTTTAGAATTCTAAAGAAGCATAAGAAACTAAAATCTGGTGCTGACCTGTTTAAGCATTTGAGAATAGAATGAAGTCCTAGAGAAGAGATAATAAGTTGGCAATTTCCCCTGAGAACTTGAATTTATGGGATGATTTTGATATCTAAAGCAATCATTGTATTTAAATCAAATACTATACATTTTTTAAACATTCCAGTGGCAAAGGGATGAGATGAACTTTTTTTTAGCACTAAGGAAAAAAATAAAACAATAATTTTGCTTACAAGTCCAACAAGGCTCCCTGTTGGGTACAAACACTTGATCTGGTAAGAGGTTATCTACTTGAACACACTAAAGACCTTGTCTAGGCTTTTTATACACTTGATAGGCTTATCTGGTTAAAACTCAATTAACCCTATGGCTCTATAAAAAGTCCATCTTCCAGGAATTTTTAGTGTCTTCTGGCACTTGGCTTCATCACCTCTGACAACTGAGAGTTTAAGAAAAAAATACTAATTATGATTGTAGGGGCTAATGAATGTGCCATGTGCCTCTGTGCCTCTTTTTGAAGTCTGAAGTGCTAAAATTAACTGTGATGCTCAAGCAGTTTGGTACAATAGCATGTTTGGCCTCTGCAGATAAAGAAGAACTACAAAAGCAGTAAATGAAAAATTTGCATAAAAAAATGAAAAACTGTGTCCTCAGTCAATTCATGATACAAACCTCACAAAACAAAGAATGTTAGATAACAGTATAGTTGCTAAACTAAAATGATTACAAAATGGTTACATTGAAGCAGAGATAATGGAAAACTACTTGTAACTATAATGAATGCACAGCACTCACAGAAATGTGGTCCAGGAATACAGCCTGAAATTCCACCAGTATGTAGCCTTTTGTAAAATCATATAAACACCTTGGCAAAACTCCATTTCTGGCAACTTTTCATTCATTCAACAATGATTTCACTCTTGCTTTTCTTTTCTTTTTTTTTTTGAGATAGAGTCTCACTTTGTTGCCCTCAGTAGAGTGTCATAGTGTCACAGCTCACAGCAACCTTAAACTCTTTTTCTTTTTATTTTTTTTATTTTTATTAAATGAAACTCTTGGGCTTAAGCAATTCTCTTGCCTCAGCCTCCCGAGTAGCTGGGACTACAGGTGCCCGCCACAATGCCCAGCTATTTTTTGTGGCAATTCTCATTGCTGTTTTAGCTGGCTGGGGCTGGGTTCAAATCTGCCACCCTCGGTATATGGGGCTGGCGCCCTATCCACTGAGCCACAGGCGCCGCCCTCTTTTCTTTTTTTTTTTCCTCTTATTTTTAGTTGACATGTAACAATTGTACATATTTATGGGATACAAAGTGATATTTTCTTTCTTTCTTTTTTTTTTTTTTTGAGACTTAGTCTCACTTTGTCACCCTTGGTAGAGTGTTATAGTGTCACAGCTCATAGCAACCTCAAATTCTTTGGCTCAGGTGATTCTCTTGCCTCAGCCTCCTGAGTAGCTGGGACTACAGGATCCTGCCAAAACACCCGGCTATTTTTACAGATGAGGTCTTGCTCCAGCTCAGGCTGGTCTTGAACTTCTGAGTTCAGGTGATCCACCCACCTTAGCCTCCCAGAGTGGTGGGATTATAGGCATGAGCCACTGTACCGAGCCTCAGAGTGATATCTTCCATGCACGTATACAATGTGTAATGATCAAATCAGGGCAATTATCATATCCATTACTCAAACATTTATCTTTCTTTGCATCCTGAACATTTAAAACCTTCCCCTAGCTTTTTGAAAACATACAGTAAATTAGAGTTTACTATAGTAATTCCCCCTCCAGTACTGCAGGACACCAGTACACACCCCTCCTATCTAGTAGTGCCTATTAACCAGCCTCTTCCCACCCTGTTCTCCCTGCTACCTTTCCCAACCTCTACCCCCCAAATTCTACTCTTTACTTCCATGAGATTAAAAAAGATTTTTTTTTTGAGACAGTCTCAAGTTGTCGCCCTGGGTAGAGTGCCGTAGCGTCATAGCTCACAACAACCTCAAACTCGTGGGCTTAAGCAATTCTCTTGCCTCAGCCTCCCAAACAGCTGGGAGTATAGGTGCCTGCTACAATGCCCAGCTATTTTTTGGTTGTAGTTGTCATTGATTGGCAGGTCTGGGCTGGGTTTAAACCTGACAGTTCTAGTGTATGTGGCTGGCACCCTATACGCTGAGCTACAGGCACCGAACCCAAAAAAGATTTTTAACTCCAACATAAGAATAAGAACATGAGGCATTTGTCTTTCTGTGCCTCGCTGATTTCATTTAACATAATATCTTCCAGGTTCATCCATGTTGTCACAAATGATGGGATTTCACTCTTTTTTATGGCTGAATAGTATTCTATTGTGTAAATATGCTACATTTTCTGTATCTATTCATCTGTTGGTATGATTGATTCCATACCTTGCCTATTATGAATAGTGCTGCAGTAAACATGTAGGTCTAGATATCTCTTTAAGATACTGATTTCCTCCCCTTTGGATAAATACCCAGTATTGGATTATTGGATCATATACTAGTTCTATTTTTAATTATTTAAGAAACCTCCATAGTGTTTTCCATAATGGCTGTACCAATCTACATTCGCATCAAGAGTGCATAAGAGTTCCCTTTTCTCTGCATCCTCATCATTATTTTTTATTTTCTGTCTTTTTGATAATTGTGATTCTAACCAGAATGAGATGGTATCTCATTGTGGTTTCGATTTGCCTTTCTCTGATGGTTCATGATGTCAAGCATTTTCATATGCCTTTTGGCCATTTGTATATCTTCTTTTGAGAAATGTGTATTCAGATCTTTTGCCCATTTTTAATAGAATTATTTGGTGTTTTCTGCTGTTGAGTTCCTTGCATATTCTAGATATTAGTTCCTTGTCAATTAGTTTGTGAAAATTTTTTCCCATCCTACAGGTTGTCTCTTCAGTATGTTAATTGTTTGCTGTGCAGAAGCTTTTTAGTTTGATAACTGGTCTATTTTAACTTTTGTTGCATGTGCTTCTGAAGTTTTACTCATAAAATATTTGCCCACACCAATATCCTAAAGTATTTTCCCTATATTTTCTTCTAGCAGTTTTATAGTTTCAGGTCTTATAAGTCTTTAATCCATTTTGAATTGATTTTTGTATATGATGAGAAAAAGGAATTTACTTTATTTTTTTGCATATGGATGTCCAATTTTCCCAGCACCATTTATTGGTCCTGGGAAAGTCCTTTTTTCCAATGTGTGTTATTGACACCTTTGCTAAAGGTCAGTTGGTTGAAATATATAGATTTATTTCTGCATTCTCTATTCAGTTTCATTGGTCTATGCATCTGTTTTTATACAAATATGATTCCATGCTGTTTTGGTTACACTAGTTTCGTAGTATACAAGTCTGATAGTGTGATGCCTCTCTCTAGCTTTGTTCTTTTTGCTTAGGATTAATTTGGCTATTCAAAATCTTCTGTGATTCCATATGAATTTTAGGATTATTTTTTCCATTTCTGTGAAGAATGTCCCTGGTATTTTATTAGAGACTGCAGTGAATCTATAGACTGCTTTGAGTGGTACTCTTGCTTTTTAATATTTTCAAATGCCATTATCTATTAAGAGTACAAAAATCAAAACTGTCTAGGCTATTCCCAAATTTTTCACTCTTTCCTACATACAGAAAGCATATAAGATATGCTATAGTATTGCTGGCATCTTCTGTTAATCTCAAATTGGCAAAAAACTATAAGAGATGTATTTAAAATGAATTAAGTTTCAGTCCCTATAATCAAAATTAAAAACATTTAAAATTTAATAAGTTTAAATTTATCTTAAAAATATTTTTAAAACATTATCAATATGAACTATAAGTATTCTAAAATATACTTTGTGGTGGGGGTGCAGTGGCTCCTGCCTGCAATCCTAGCACTCTGAGAGGCTGAGGCAGGTGGATTGCCTGAGCTCAGCAGTTTGAGACTAGTGTGAGAAAGAGTGAGGTCCTGTCTCTAATAAAATAGAAGAAACTAGCCAGGCATTGTGGTGATTGCCTTTAGTCCCTCTCTACTCGGGAGATTGAGGCAAGAAGTTTGGTCAAACCCAGGAGTTTGAGGTTTCTGTGAGCTATGATGCCACAGCACTCTACTCAGGGTGACAGAGACTCAGTCTCAAAAAAAAGACCCCACAAAACTATACATATATATGTATGTATATGTGTGTGTATAAATATATATATATATATATATATATATATACACATGCACACACATATATATACACGCATACATATACACTTTGTTATTAATTAATATCTAAAAGGTGATTTTTAAAAGTTCCACCAGGTTTTAAACTTTTAAAAATATTCTTTAAAAACAAGAAGAATTTTCTTCCAGAGTTTCAAAATGTCTAGAAACTTTACATCTCTATTTGGACATGCACACTACACTTTAGTATCTGCAGCAGGAAAACATTTATGTGTGATAAGCCAATTGAAAGCTGATCTATAGTTAAGAAGAAATTTACTTTCTTTTATTGAGACAGGAGCCTCAAGCTGTCCCCCTGGGTACAGTGCTATGGCATCACAGCTCACAGCAACCTCCAATTCCTGGGCTCAAGCAAGTCTCCTGCCTCAACCTCCCAAGTAGCTGGGACCACAGGCGCCTGCCATAACACCCAGCTATTTCTTGGTTGCAGCCGACATTGTTGTTTGGCTGGCCTGGGCTGGATTTGAACCCACCACCTTGGGTGTACATGGCTGGCGCCTTAGCCACTTGAGCCACAGGCACCAGGCCACTTTTTTAATTTATTAAATCATAGCTGTGTACATTAATTCATTTTGGGATACCATGTGCTGGATTTATATACAATTTGACACAATAACTAAGAAAGTGTGGTGAAGGCTATGTTAACCAGTTTGTTGTAAGAAGAAATTTAGTTTCTCAGGCAAATTAACATGGAACAAGCTAATTCCAGGATATGAAACATTTTGGGAGGTTTAAGAGGTAAGGTCATATGACATGGTCATGTCAACTCCCATGTCACTGGCCCATGTCACTGGAACAATTGTTATCATTTTCTGGAGTGAATCCTAAAGCCTCCCAACTTCCCAGGAAATAACCTATTCTTCTACCTTCTCCTCCTCCCCTTCCTCCTTTTTTTCCTCTACCTATTCACTGAAGTTCAATGTTTGAAAATTAAATGAAACAAAGAATACAATGCAAAATAGTACTCAATTTAACAGTAAGTATTATTTTTAGTATTTGGATGTACATATTACACTTTAGTATATTTATCAAAAGAGCATAATCATTTAGTGAATGTATATATAGCACTCTGATGTACAGCACTAGCCATTCAAGTTCTATGGCAAAGGATATATCATAGTTTTTAGAGTTAGAACCACAGCCTGACTTGAAAAGTAAATGAAGTAATTCTATTCTCCACACACTATGCAAACATCATAAGAACATTCACTCAATAAAAGTCAAAGAGCAAACTGCACATTAAAAGGCAATGAGTAACTATCTGTCAGAATGGCTAAAATAAGCAAAAAAACTGACAATATTAATTGCTGGCAAAAATGCAGAACTTTCAGATACTATTGGCGTAAGTGCAAAATATTATAGATAACTTTGGAAAATCATTTGATAGTTTCTTATAAAATTAAACATACCTTTATCATATGACCTAGTAATTCCAATCCTAGGTATTTATTTAAGAGAGATGAAAAGTTATATTCACACAAAAAATTGTACACAGATGTTTATGGCAGCTATATTCATAATCATTAAGACATGAAAATCCCCAAAATGTCCTTCAGTTGGTGAATGGATAGACTGTGGTACAATAGAATGGCATTCAACAGCAAAAAGGAATAAATCATTGACATGCAAGCACATAGAGAAATCTTAAATGCATTATAATAAATGAAAGAAGTCAAACTCAAAAAGCTATAAATTGTATGATTCCATTCACATGACTTTCTAAAAAAGGCAAAATTGTAGGAGCAGAGAACAGATCAGGGATTTGCCAGGAGCTAGAGGTAGAAGGGATAGGGCTGTCTATAAGGAGCAAAAGAAGGAAATTTTGAGCAGATTTGAAACTATTTTATGTCTTAACTATGCACTTGCCAAAACTAACAGAACTGCACATCAAATGAGTAAATTTTAATGAATGTAAATTTTAAAATAAGCAAAAACTTTTTTAAAAAGTAATGAGGTTTTACTAGATTCTTAAATTTTGCTGGAGAAATGCCTTGGTATACCACAAGCAACTATTTCAACTGGACTGTGGCACTAAAGTTAATAGGGGACCCAATAATGATTCAGTCCTTTTCAAAGTGAATGTCACAATTAAAATAGTGGCAAGTGATTCTTGTTTCTGCTGATTATTGCATAAGGATTTGTGGAACATTTTAGGACTTAAAATGCTATCGAACTGAAAGGAGATTATTTTTCTTTTTCCTTTGCCTACAACTTAAGTCTTCAGCTGTAAATTACTCTTACGCAGAATGAAGAAGAAGAAGAAAAAAATGAAAAATAAAGATATATAGAATTCTCATCCTTTTTTCCTATATACAAATGTTTGTTTCCTTTTGAAATTCTTCATTAAAAATCCTACTCTGTCCAAACAAAGACCAGGAAAATGCATGTAAATATCTTTGAATCACATCTACCCAACATAAAACTTGACCTTCTTCACAAGCCTAGAATAAGATCTAAAAAAAAAAAAAAACTCTCCTAACGTTCAAAGTAAAAAGAAAAGTAAAAATGATTGTCAAAATCAAGAGTAGGAATATGTAATTCAAACCTCTGCCTGTACATCAAATGATTTTAAAACATCCCAACAACCCATATTATCTTCAGTATAGGCCTGATTTCCTCAAAATGTTCTTTTTATTAAGATTACATTTCATCTTTATAGGTTTAAAGAAGAATAAAGAAAAGGAATTATCAGCACCAGAGTTTTATTTCTATAAAGGGTATTATTCTAGTATAACAATAATACTCAAGTTACATTTCACATTTATTTTATGGCAGGGTATGGTCACAAACCTTTGAAAAGGTAGTAAACTAAAAACTTAAAGCTGCTGAGTTTCTTGAGTTAAACCAGACTCTGTAGAGAAGTGGAATGTTTTAAAGCCATCACTTTTAAAGAAAAGCTTTAAGCTTTAACTCTTAAAAATAAAAATATATCAATTAAAATTCTCAATCACTATTTACTGTAGGAAGACATGTCTTCTAATTTATGACATATGAAAAGTAATTGAGCAATATACCCAGGTTTTACAGAAAAATTTCTGTCTCACATTTAAGGACCATGTTGTTAGTATTTGCCTATGGCCCACTGCCAATTTTCCACAATTCAGAGACATTTATCTAATTAATGAGACAAGATGACAAGTTCTGGGAAAGGCTGTAACAGCTAAGTTTTACCACTAATAATAACAAAGATGATATTCCCAGTTATTGAGCATGCACTGCACTGTATCAGGCATCACACTAGAAACTGTACACCTTTGGCCTCCTTTAGTCTGCACCACAATCCTGTGATGTAGGAGGTATTCTGAATGAGAAATCTGAGTCTCAGAGAGGTGAAACAAATCATACAACTAACCAGGACTGGAAAAAAGATTAAAAAACAAACCAAATAATTCCAAACTCCAAGTCTTTTCACTATGGGAAGCATATGCCTATGATAATGAGTAGAAAAACCATCAGACAAACCCAGAACACCTTAAAATCAGACTTTGCTGCTAATTAGCCAGCTCTGTAATCTTTAGTAAGTCTAAGGGCTCTGAGTCTAAGTGTAGATAATTCTTGTTATCTGGATATCATAAAAAATAACTAAAAGCCAAATTGTATATGGCTCTGTATGCATATACTGTTTTTTGGTTTATAAAAACATTTTCTATAAATGAGCAAATGGTGTATTTAGTAATCCTAATAAGTAAATCTTAAAGCAACTCCCCTCCATTTAAATGTGTTAAGTTTTAAGGGAAAATCAGGTTTAAAATTGTTTACTGAGGGCACATTTAAGATTAAATTAAAATCCAGAAAATCCAGGTACAAAGGGTTACAAAAGACACAAAACAAAAATCTACAGAAAGGTTGAAAGTAACTGAAGAGAAGAACATGAAGTGAGTAAATGCTAACTGAAAGAAAACTATTACAGCTGGTTAAATCAATGAGATAAAATAGATATTTGGGGGGGAGCATCACTACATAATGATAAAATGTTCAACTCATTAAAAAGATATAGTTCTAGATTTGTATGCATGTAACACTACAGTTTCTAAATATATAACATAAAATGATTAGAAATACATACTATTGTTTCTTTTTCTTTTTTTTTTTTTGAGACAGAGCCTCAAGCTGTCCCCCTGGGTAGAGTGCCATGGCATTACAGCTCACAGCAACCTCCAACTCCTGGGCTCAAGCGAGTCTCTTGCCTCCGTCTCCCAAGTAGCTGGGACCACAGGCGCCC
>CAUYTI010031027.1:0-14248 GCA_963575145.1 Galago senegalensis | reverse complement strand
TGGCGGGCGCCTGTGGTCCCAGCTACTTGGGAGGCTGAGGCAGGAGACTTGCTTGAGCCCAGGAGTTGGAGGTTGCTGTGAGCAGTGAAGCCATAGCACTCTACCCAGGGGGACAGCTTGAGGCTCTGTCTCAAAAAAAAAAAAAATAGACTCTGTCTCTAAAAAGAAAAAGAAAAGCCAAAGGGGGCTCAGCGCCTGTAGCTCAAGCAGCTAAGGCACCAGCATACACCAGAGCTCATGGGTTTGAATCCAACCCAGGCCTGCCAAACAACAATGACAACTATAACCAAAAAAAAAAAAAAAATAGCAGGGCATTGTGGTGGGTGCCTGTAGTCCCAGCTACTTAGGAGGCTGAGGCAAGAGAATCACTTAAGCCAGGAGTTGGAGGTTGCTGAGAGCCGTGATGCCATGGCACTCTACCCAGGGTGACAGCTAGAGGCTCTGTCTAAAAAAAAAAAGAAATCCAAAGGGTATCACAAAACTGCCAAGAGGGGAGCAGGAACTAAAGGCATCCTCGAGTAGCCTCATCTGCCCTCCTTACCCCCAGGTCCCCTGCCTCAGTGACTGGACAGACTGGGTGCGGTGAGGAAGGGGAGTTCTGGGAGAAGGGGCATGGAGAGGTGGGGAAACCATTCAGGAACATATTGCTGTCATCCAAGGAGGAGCTGATAAAACACTACGGCTTGAACTCCTTCAACTCATTCAACACTCATTCATTCATTCACTCACTCATTCACTTATTCAGTATATCCAGGAGGCAATGAAATGAATTATTATTATTTTTTTTTTTTTCTGAGACAGAGTCTCAAGCTGTCACCCTGGGTAGAGTGCGGTGGCATCACAGCTCACAGCAACCTCAAACTCTTGTGTTTAAGTGACTCTCTTGCCTCAGCCTCCCAAGTAGCTGGGACTACAGGCACCTGCCACAATACCTGTTTATTTTTTGGTTGCAATTGTCATTGTTTGGCAGGCCCAGGCTGGATTCAAACCCTCCAGCTCCGGTGTATGTGGCTGGCACCCTAGCCACTGAACTACAGGCATCGAGCCAAACTCTTTGGCTTCAGTGATTCTCTTACCTAATTAAGCCTCCCAAGTAGCTGGGACTACAGGTGTCTGCCAAAATGCCCAGCTATTTTTGTATGCAGTTGTCATTGTTGTTTAGCTGGTCCAGGCCAGGTTTGAACCCACCACCTTCGGTGTATGTGGCTGGCGCCATAACCACTGTGCTATGGGTGCTAAGCCTGAAATGAATTTTTAAAAAGAATATATTCATAGAGTACAGTATAATTACTAATTTAAAATTAAATTTATTTTTATCTTTGAGACAAAGTCTCTGTCACACTGGGTAGAGTGCTATGGCATCATAGCTCACAACAACCTCAAACTCTTGGGCTTGAGCAATTCTCTTGCCTCGGCCTCCTGAGTAGCTGAAACTACAGGTGTGCACCACTACACCTAGATAGTTTTTCTGTTTTTAGTAGAGATGGGTCTCACTCTTGCTAAGGCTGGTCTCGAACTCCTGAGCTCAGGCAATCCAGCCGCCTCAGGCTCCCGGAGTGCTAGGATTATAGGTATGAGTAACTGGGCTCAGAATATATATTTATTTTTAAAAGATTAGAAGGTAATTCCTCAAAAACTTGTGGTGGCTGAGCAAGTGTTTTTTAATTAGGGGGATTCTGGGCTGTTGGTCTGGAGGTCAGGACACCTGATTTGTAGCCCCAGCTCTTCCCCCTGCCTAGCTGTGTGACTGTGAAAAGCCTTCCATTCTTAGGGCCTGTTTCCTCTCTTGTGAAATGAAGAGTGTGGAACCAGAAGATCTATGGCTCTTCCCAGCTCTGATGTTACACAAGAACATGCGAGATTAGGTACTGAGGGCAGTTTCACAGGCATGTCTGGGCTGCCCACCCACTCCCCCACCCCCGCTGCAGGCCTTGCCAATCAACTCCTTAATACAACCACAGCCCCTCTGCTGGTGGGCTGCGCAGAGGGGAGGAAGTGGTCACAGCTTGGCCAGCTGTGAGGCTCTGCTCTCAAATTAGAATCCTGCCTCTCATCTCTGCACTGTTTTGAATCATGAGAAGCCTCCTCCACCCTTCACTGCAGCCTTGTGGCCAAGAACAGAGGGTGTTGGGGATCTTCACAACCTCTACTGCCTGGAGGCCTCGGTCAGATGAAAGAGGGGACCCATCAGGCAGGAAGGAGCAGGCATTGATTACAATTATGTGCCAGACACTGTGTCTGTGAGTTCTGTCCTAGGTATTAGCCTGTTCACTCATTTTCCTCAGTGTCCCTAGTGGGAAGTGATGAGGTGAGGCTCAGGGAGACCAAGGACTGTACCAGGGGCACTGCTCAAAGTGGCAGCTGCAGGATGGGGACCAGCTCTTTCTGCATCAGAATTGAAGGCAGCCAGAGCCTTCCTTCTCTTTCCAGGACTGAGGGGGATTTCCAGGTGCCAGTCACAGCCACGTGGTGACAGAGATTTAAACCCATTCCCGATTGTACCCACTGGAAACATTTCTCTTCCTCAGAAATTCCACTGAGAGAATCGCTTCTCCTCTCCCTGTTCTCAGGCCTCTGAGTCCCCCTGACCTTTTCTGCAGGTGATAGATACAGCACTTTCCCCGTTCTTTCTGTGGAGGGTGGAACTCCTATTCTTATGGGAAGTAGTCTCTTCAGTGGGATAATTTGTAGAGTCTCTGACTAACTGTCCTGGTAACCCCCTTCACACGGAGCTGACTCCCAGGGACATGCTTCTTCCTTCCACAGCTTCCTTTTTGGTCAGCTGATTCTTTTTTTTTTTTTTTAAGACAGTGCCTCAAGCTGTTGCCCCAGGTAGAGTACTATGGCATCACAGCTCACAGCAACCTCCAACTCCTGGGCTCAAGTGATTCTCTTGCCTCTGCCTCCCAAGTAGCTGGGAGTACAGGCGCCTGCCACAACAACTGGCTATTTTTTGGTTGCAACTGTCATTGTTGTTTGGCAGGCCCAGGCTGCATTTGAACTCGCCAGTTCAGGTGTATGTGGCTGGCGCCTTAGCTGCTTGAGCCTCAGGTGCCGAGCTGTTTTCTTTTGGAGTCTCACTGTATCACCCTGGGTAGAGTGCTGTGGCGTCACAACTCACAGCAACCTCAAACTCTTGGCTTTACGTGATTCTCTTGCCTCAGCCTCCCAAGTAGCTGGGAGTACAGGTGCCCACCATAATGTCTGGCTATTTTTTGGTTGTAGTTGTCATTGTTGTCTGGCAGGCCTGGGCTGGGCTTGAACCTGCCAGCTCCAGTGTATGTGGCTGGCGCCCTAGCCACTGAGCTATAGGCACTGAGCCTCAGTCAGCTAATTTTGTCCTCCTGCCACCCACAACTTGCTCCTCACTAGATGCTGCCTCCCCTCCTCCCTTTTTTCTTCTTTAAATTCTAAAACAGGAGAGTAGGGGAAATTCTGTCCATTCTTCCATCTGGCCTCAGATTTTCAGGAAGGAATTCAGGATAAATAAAAAGAAATTTCTCATCAAATGCTATTTCTTTTCTACTTTGACTACTGGTGTTATACTATTTTTCTAATGTTCATTACAGATATTTAAGAATTCTGGAGTATTGGTTCCGTGCCTGTGGCTCAAGCAGCTAAGGCGCCAGCCACATACACCTGAGCTGGCGGGTTCAAATCCAGCCTGGGCCCGCCAAACAACAATGGCTGCAACCCAAAATAAAATAGCCAGACCTTGTGGTGGGAGCCTATAGTCCCAGCTACTTGGGAGGTAGAGGCAGGAGACTCGCTTGAGCCCAGGAGTTGGAGGTTGCTGTGAGCTGAAATGCCACAGCACTCTACCAAGGGTGACAACTTGAGGCTCTGTCTCAAAAAAAAATAAGAATTCTGGAGTATTTTGGGTTAATCGTCCCTCCTTAGAGTAGCCCCAGTAACCAAATACAAAATAATCCTTGCAGTGAAGAAATGTGTTCTGCCCATACCTTGGAATATATTCTAGTTGGAAGTTGGGGCTCCCTTAATTCTTAAATTCAAACCAGCTACATCTTGGGTAGGATTCTTAACCTTGTTCACTTGGTCAATAGCCCACACCTCACAGGGCTGTCCAGGGGATCAGATGAGGTGAGGTATGGGGACGTGGCAGCACATACTGGCAGTAGGTACCCCCACCCCAGTGCTATCCTGGGCATTATGTCTGAGCCTCTCCCAACCCCAGTTTCCTCCTCTATAAACTGAGTGATAGTCCTAGAGCTACTGTGCCTGCTTCCTGGTGAGCTGGGAGATGCTGAGCAGAGATGGGAAGGCACAGGCACAATTAAGAGTTTTATATGCAGGCCCCATCACACCTCTTACTAAATCTGCTTTTGAAGAGGTTGTTTCCAGTCCCTAGATCCTTAATCTTTGTTGGGCCAGATGGTTCCAAGCTTATGGAGCCAAGCCCTTTCTGCCACATAACTCTAGAGGCCTGAGCTGCAGTGAAGAACAAATCTCCTTGCTCCCCCACCTGGTTTCAATCTCCCCAACACTCATTCCCAGGCACTGGCTGGCTGGTGGCAGTGGCATGAGTGTGGGACTTCCAGGATGAGCTGTCATCTCACTTCACGTTAGGCTCTAGGGTTCCTTTTCTCCTGTGTCCCTCTGTCTCTCAGGCTCTGGGGGTCCAGGGTCCTGACCCTGGACCCCCAGAGGTTTCCCTGTGGCCTAAAGCTCACCTACTTTGGATAGGCATGGTCTTGGGTCTCCCAAAGCATGCTGTGACAGTCTGTCATGTCCCTTCCCCAGAGGACTTTCTATTTTACTAGTTAAGCATTTATTTAATGAGTATTGGAAAAACATATAACTGACTCAAAAGAGGCCTGGCCTGACTGAGAATTTTGAAGAATTTGAAGACAGGAGGGTGTTGTTGTCGCTTGTTTGTTGAGATAGAGTCTCACTCTGTCACCCTGGATAGAATGCAGTGGTATTATAGCTCCATGCAACCTCCAATTCCTGGGGTCTAGTGATCTTCCAGTCTCGGCCTCCAGAGTAGCTCAAACTACATGACAGGACATCCAGGTAATTTTTTTATTTCTATTTCTTGTGGGGTGTTCTCATTTTTACTGGGGCAGGTCTTGAACTTTTGAGCTGAAGTGATCCTTCCTCCTCAGCCTCCCCAAGTGCTAGGATTACAGGCCTGAA
Organism: Galago senegalensis; assembly: GCA_963575145.1. Lineage (NCBI taxonomy): Eukaryota > Metazoa > Chordata > Mammalia > Primates > Galagidae > Galago > Galago senegalensis. The sequence goes on along the minus strand of CAUYTI010031027.1, from coordinate 9,091 downwards.
CCACTGCACCCATGAGACAGGAGTTTTTTTTTTTTTTTTTTTGACAGAGCCTCAAGCTGTCCCCCTGGGTAGAGTGCTGTGGCATCACAGCTCACAGCAACCTCCAACTCCTGGGCTCAAGCAAGTCTCCTGCCTCAGCCTCCCAAGCAGCTGGGACCACAGGTGCCTACCACAACACCCGGATATTTTTTGGTTGCAGCCGTCATTGTTGTTTGGCAGACCCGGGCTGGATTCGAACCCGCCACCTTAGGTGTATGTGGCTGGCGCCTTAGCCACTTGAGCCACAGGCGCTGAGCCGAGACAGGAGCTTTTAAAACAGCTCAACTAAAAGGAATGAGAGGGACTGACCATTTCATTTATACCATGTGTTCTGTGCTCTTGAGCAAAGTATTTGTTTTTTTGGTTTTTTTGCAAAATGAGATCCTTTAAGGTTGATTTAATGACAAACACCAAGTAAAACATCGTGCAGGTGATGTGCAGATATGGTAAGAACTATGACAGGAAATTGAATGACTCAAGTTTGGGAAATGCTGTTTTCCCATTTAATGCTCAGGACTACCCGAGGTGGTTGTAGGTGTTATTGTCTCATTTTACAGAGAGGAAAATAGGCCCAGAGGTGAGGTGAGTTGCCCAAGGTCACTCAGAGGGGAGTGGAGGAGCTCATCAATGGCAATGACCTAGAGAAAGGGGTCCCCTAGGACCACTGAGCCAGGAGCAGTGGAGCCCTGGGCCAGCAGCTCATGCCTCCTCTCCACTGGTGAGCTGGACTAGCAGGAACTTGTCCTGGGACCACAAAACGGTTGTATTAGCCTAGCTAACCTCAGGCCCATGGCATGGCAGATACCAAGACTGATTAGGGAACAGGAGAAAGGTAGCCAGAAGGAGAACAAGCAGAGACAAAAGACAGGCAGAGGCCTGCCAGGCTGGGCCACCACAGGGGTCTAGAATGTGTAGGAGGAGCTAAATTTACTCACACCCCAGGGTTCTTTTAACCACAGGCCTGGCATGGAACTGGTCACCACCAGGCTTCTAACACCTAAACTATGATAAGAAGGATTCCAGTCACAGGAAAGCTATAAACACCCCTATATAAGCCCACCCAGACACATAGCTGGTTCTCACCACAGTCCCCAACACACATGCTCATGAGTGCTGGCATCAGGAGACCTTCCTCCTGGAGCAACAAGCACAGACCTTTTGCCCTGGCACCTCTCGTAGAACCCATGGGGTGTGTTTTTCACCTTTGGAATGACTGGTTGTGCTGACCTGTCTCTCTGCCTTTGTTCTATTGTCACCCATAAAGTTTAATAGCATGGCTGTGGTTGCCAGAGATGTAAACACTGGTTCAAATAAAACTAACAAACAAGAGAACATATTATGATCGGCTCTATGCAAAGGTGTGGATTTATGTGAGCAGAACATAAGTGGGGAGGTGGCCTTGGCCTCCAGGAGGAGGGGAGGGGAGCTTGCTTGTTTAAGTAACTTGCCAGCAGATTTCAGTAACACTGGAAGGGGACCACAGGCAGGTGGTCACGGTGAAGCGCACAGCTGTTCCTAGGGGCTGGGTTTCCTCTTCCTGGAGGACTACTGCCAACGGAGGAAAATTTTGTTTCACCTGGGTGTGAAGCTTCATGCACAAGTTAGAAAGCCCATTTACATCCGTTCTCAGATGGAACCCTCAAACAGCCTCGTGAACCAGATGGGGCAGAGAAACTGAGGCCCAGGTTAGCAGGGTGAGCTGCCCAGGCCACCAGACTAAGGCAGTCAAGGCTAGCCTCCAGGTTGGCTTAGGGACACAGTCGCAGGAGCTAAAAGGATCTGGTAAGAGAAGGAAAGAGTTGGGTCTGGTCTCTGTCCCAGAAAAGCAGCTCCAGGAGAAGTGAGCTCAGATAACTCACATCAGAGGCTCAGGGAAGGAGAGGCAGGCAGGGAGGGGGCACTCGCTGGGATGGAGGGAGGCACAGATGGAGGTGGTTAAGGTTGGTTGAGGGATAAATAGTTCTGATACTGTTATGAGAAACCTCAAAAGGCTTCAATTCCAGAAACTGGCATTCTGTTTCAGAGATTATTCCACTCTCTTTTTTTTAACCTCAGGGGGAGAAAAAGCAAAGCCTTTCTTAAATCAGCTCTATTCTTTTTAATACCTTGAAGCTAAGAAGGGGAGAGAATGGCAGGTGCTATTCACTGGTCTTGGCTGTGCTGTGGGAACACTGAGAAGGGCCTCCAGTGTTTGACTCTCTCTCAACCTCCTGCAGAGGCTTTGACAAACATCTCCAGATTATAAGAAGGGAAATTGAGGCACCAAGCACTCAAATAACTAGGTCAAGGTTGCACAGGAAACAAACAGTAGAGCTAAGATGTGACTAAGCAATTTGCTGCAATATTAGAGCAATATTAGGTTCACTGCAAAAGAGAGCTGCATTGTGCTGAGACCCAGCACATGCCCAGACCTTTAACGGTTGCTCTTGTCACCCTTCACCAGATCCCTGTGACTTCCACATTGCTCTTATTTTGAAATAAATACCTGTTTAAAATTTAAAAAAAAAAATTTAGGCCCAGCACCATGGCTCATACCTGTAATCCCAGCACTCTGGGAGGCTAAGATGGTAGGTTCCTTTGAACTCAGGAGTTTGACAACAGCCTGAGCAAGAGCCAGACACTGTCTCTACTAAAAATAGAAAAACTAGCCAGGTGTTGTAACAGGCACCTGTAGTCCCAGCTACTAGGGAGGCTGAGGCAAGAGAATTGCTTGAGCCCAAGAGTTTGAGGTTACTGTGAGCTATGACACCAAGGCACTCTAGCCTAGATAACAGAGGAAAGAAAAAAGACTAATCAAATGCAAAATGTCTTTTTTCTGATTATAAAAGCAAAACATATATATATATGTGTGTGTATATATATATATATATATATATAGTGCACCCTTTTTTAAGTATAGAAAACCACAAAAGGGAAAATTAAAATTCTCTGTGATAGGGTGATAAGCTGGGCCCAGTGGCTCACACTTGTAATCCTAGCACTCTGGGAGGCCGAGGCAGCCTGAGCCAGAGAGAGACCTTGTCTCTAAAAATAGGTGAGTGTTGTGGTGGGTGCCTAAAGTCCCAGCTACTTGGGCGGCTTAGGCAAGAAAATCATTTAAGCTCAAGAGTTTGAGGTTGCTGTGAGGGGTGACTCCACAGCACTCTACCAAGGGCAACAAAGTGAGACTCTGTCTCAAAAAAAAAAAAGAAAGAAAGAAAGAAAGAAAGAAAAAAAGAAGAAGGAAAATCCTCTGTAATGCTGCAACCCAGAACTGAGCACTGTCAGCATGTTGGGGACTACCCTACCAGTCTTCTATCAACATGCATATTTACGAAAAATTGCCATCACAGTGCTTTGTAAGTTTTACCGGCTTTGGTGAGAGCCAATTGACTAAACTACATATTAAAAGAGTACAATATGAGAAGTTTTGACATATATGTACACCTATATCAAATCAAGATCCTAAATGTGTCTGTCACCCCCAAATGTCCCCTGGGGCTCCTTCCCAGTGGACATCATGGATCACAGACCTGGGTAGCCAGGCTCTGTCTCCTGGCCAGGCCGTGCTTCGAGGGGCTTCACACTATCACCTACTGTAGGCCAAAGGTATGTTTAATGTCTGATTTTGTCAGTTTCCTCCTGCCAACCCAGCTAAGTCCCAGGTGCCTGCTCCCCTCTCTCTCAATATCACCTAGTCCTACCTCCTCAAATCTGATCCTTCCAGCTCCTTAACGTTGGACCCACCCTTTTCTGCCTCTGTAGCCTTGTCTGGGACAGGGGCTGGGGTCCTCCTGTGGCATGTGAAATAGGTGCATCTTCAGCCCTAGTTCCCTGCAAGATGTCAGGTGGGTGCAGCAGGCTCCCTTGTAGGATTTCCTGAGTGCAACCTAATCTTTTCTCTATGACTCAGGGTCCTTTCTGCAGTCTTGCTTGTTAATGTCAGTGAGCAGTGCGGGTAGAAAGGAGGCCAGCGTGGAAGCATCATGGAGACTTGCTTCCTTGCAAAGGCTGCGCATGTCCGCTTGTGTTTCTGGCTGTGCCTTCCCTCTTAATGTGCTACCAACTTATTAGCAAATCAAGGACCAAAGCAGCCTCCTCTTAAGTGGCTTTCTCACCCTCATCGGTATGTATGGCAGACACCTGGGCTGGTACATCATTTTGCAGTTCTCAGAGCCCTTTCATGCACATTTCCTCTTCTAAGCCTCACAATAATCCTGTGAGGTACTTCTTCCCAGTTTAGATTGCTGCTCAAAAATCAATTCCAGGCTCGGCACCTGTGGCTCAGGTGGCTAAGGCGCCAGCCACATACACCTAAGGTGGCAGGTTTGAATCTAGCCTGGACCCGCCAAACAATGATGGCTGCAACCAAACAATAGCCAGGCGTTGTGGCAGGTGCCTGTGGTCCCAGCTACTTGGGAGGCAGAGGCAGGAGACTTGATTCAGCCCAGGAGTTGGAGATTGCTGTGAGCTGTGATGCCACAGCACTCTACCCAGGGCAACAGCTTGAGGCTCTGTCTCAAAAAAAAATCAATTCCAAGCCCATTAACGACTTGATAGCCAGAGTATGAAGAATCTCTTGAAAGTGCTAATTGTTAAGAAAATGATGAATAAATTCTAACACATTAAAATGAAAAGCTGGTAATGGAGTGTCAGTGCAGGTTCAGGGATGTTAATGAGTGCACCATCCTCGTGAGAGATATTTATGACTGAGGAGGCTGTGCATCTGGGGAGGGGGCATATGCAACTTTTAGTACTTTGTGCTCAGTTTTTCTGTGAACCTAATATTGCTCTAAAAAATAAAGTCATGGGGCAGCACCTGTGGCTCAAAGGAGTAGGGCGCTGATCCCATGTGCCAGAGGTGGCGGGTTCAAACCCAGACCCGGCCAAAAACTACAAAAAAAAAAAATGATCTCTAATTCAATAAAAATACATTCTTGTAAAATAAATAAATAAACTCTAGGCCATAGACTGGGCGCGGTGACTCACACCTGTAATCCTACCTAGCCCTCTGGGAGGCCAAGGCAGGTGGATCCCTGGAGCTCATAAGTTTAAGACCAGCCTGAGGAGGCGCCTGTGGCGCAAAGGCGTAGGGTCCCTACCCCATATACCAGAGGGGGTGGGTTCAACCCTGGCCCCCGCCAGAAACCCGTGGGGGGGGGATAAAAAAAGACCAGCCTGAGCAAAACGAGACCTCATCTCTACTAAAAATAGAAAAACTGAGCCCAAGAGTTGGAGGTTGCTGTGAGCTACTGATACCGGAATTTCCCTCTTCAGTAGGTTCTTGGTCTTGAAGAATGAATCCATGGACTACAGATCAGTGTTAAGACAGGATTTATTTACAGAAAAGAATACAGAAGTGCCAGAGCTCCTGGCAGAGAGAGAAAACTAGAGTTAGGAGAGAAAAGTGCTCTCTCTCCCTCTCCCTTTGTCTGTCTGTCTGCTCTTTGTCTAGGGGTATATATAGTTACGTGGGGCCCTTGCTAGTTATGCTAGTTACATTTAGCGTGTCTGGGACATCTTGTCTGGGACATGTCTGGAACAACATGTCTGGGACAGTGTGTCTGGGACATGTCTGGCCCTTGGTAGTTAACATTTAGTGGGGCTAGGTAGTTACATTTAGCATATCTGGGATATTGGGTCTGGGATATGTCTGGGGCATGTCTGGGTGGGAAATGAATGGCTAAAATCCCTTTCATTCCCAGGCCTAGGAAATGGGGACCCCCTGCCCACCCTCCAGCCTGCTGGTTCTACTGCTTGCTGCCATCACACCAACATTGCCAAGGCAGAGGCAGCCGGTCTGCGCCCCCCAGCTCAGACTGGCTGGGATGCCACTGGTCCTGTATCACTATGACACCACAGCACTCTACCCAGGGTGACAGCTTGAGACTCTGTCTCAAAAAATTAAAGAAAAAAAAGTCTAGGTTGGTACCTGTGGCTCAGTGAGTAGGGTGCTGGCCCCATATACCGAGAGTGGCAGGTTCAAACCCAGCACCGGCCAAACTGCAACCAAAAAATAGCTGAGCGTTGTGGTGGGTGCCTGTAGTCCCAGCTACTCAGGAGGCTGAGGCAAGAGAATAGCCTAAGCCCAGGAGTTGGAGGTGAGTTGTATGACACCACGGCACTCTACTGAGGGCGACGGTAAGACTCTGTCTCTAAAAATAAATAAAAGTTTATATGAAAAGGGGTGTGTTTCAGAGAGAAGAAAAGCTCTGTTTGTCAGAGGACTTTGTGAATAAGACACAAAGTAGGACAAGATGCTTGCCCCACCTATGACCAGTGCAGGATTAGAGTCTAGGATACATAAGAACTCCTAGAAATAAGTAAGAAAAAAAAAAGACAAGGAAAATGCAATCAGGTGTTTTACAAAAGAGAAAACATACATTGTCAATAAACATACAAAAGATGCATAACTTGATTAGAAATCAGGTAAATGCAAATTAAAGCCACAGGGTAATATCATTTTCTACCCATCAGATTGGCAAAAATGCAAAAGACAGGTGGTTCTGTATTAACAAGAATGTAGGGCAGAGGGAACTCTCTCTGCCTGCTGCTGAAAGTGTATTCCACTCCCTTCAGTAGCAATTAGAGTTATCTTGCTAAGTATATTAGCATCTGTCCTCTTGACCCCAATAGCAGTTCCCCTCCTAGGGTTCACTGTGCTAAGAGGTTCAGGGCAGCACTATTTGCAATGTTAAAAAACAAAACTGTAAGCAAGCCATGTAGCTTTTCGGAGAAAAAGGGATTAAACTTGGTGTATCATTATAATGGAACATGGCAGAGAAAATGAATAAGCCCTCAGCTTCGCTCATTGACAGATGGATTTCAAGAATATATAATAGTATCAAATGATATATTTATTTTCTTGGGCTGCTATAACAAAGAATCTGGCTTAAAGTACAGAAATTGTTTGTATCACAGTGCTGGAAGCCAGAGCCCCCCAATCAAGGAGCTGCAGGGCTGTGCTCCTTCTGAAGGCGCTGGGACAGGGTCTGTCCCAGGCCTCTCTTCTGGCTTCTGGCAATGTCTTGGCTTGTGGCAGCACAACTCCAGGCTTCACATGGTGTTCTCCTACTTGTCTGTGTCCAAATTTTCTATCTATTTCTTTAATTTTTATTTTTGAAACAGAGTCTCACTCTCTTGCCCTGGGTGCAGTGCAGTGGCATTAGCCTAGCTCACAGCAACCTCAAACTCTTGGACCCAACTGATCCCCTTACGGCAGCCTCTTGAGTAGTTGAGACTACAGGTGCCCCCCCCCCCCCCCCATCTAGCTAATTTTGCTATTTTTAGTATAGACAGGGGTCTCTCTCTTGCTCAGGCTGGTCCCTAACTCCTGAGCTCAGGAAATCCATCTGCCTCAGCCTCCTCGGATTACAGGTGTGAGCCACCGTGCCCGACCAAATTTTCTCTTTTTTCTTTTTTTTTTTAAGACAGAGCCTCAAGCTGTCGCCCTGGGTAGAATGCCGAGGCATCACAGCTCACAGCAACCTCCAACTCCTGGCTTAGGTGATTCTCTTGCCTTAGCCTCCCAAGTAGCTGGAACTACAAGGTGCCCACCACAACACCCAGCTATTTTTCGGTTGTAGTTGTCATTTTTGTTTGGCAGGCCCAGGTTGGATTCAAACCCGCTGGCTGGTGCCTTGGCTGCTTAAACTACAGGCCCCAAGCCCAAATTTTCTCTTTTTTATAAGGACATACACACATTACATTGGATTGGCCCCACTCTAATAACTTCATTTTAACTTGATTGCTTCTGTAATAACTTTATCTCTCTATAAGGTCACATTCTGGAGTACTAAGGGTTAGGATTCCAACATATCATAACAATTTTTTAAAATGGCAGAATACATGTAATGTCATACCATTAATATAAAACTTAGAGCAGGGCGGTGCCCTGTGGCTCTGTAAATAAGGTGCCAGCCCCATATACCAAGGGTGGAGGGTTCAAACCTGGCCCCTGCCAAACTGCAACCAAAAAATAGCTGGGCGTTGTGGCAGGCACCTGTAGTCCCAGCTACTTGGGAGGCTGAGGCAGGAAAATCGCGTAAGCCCAGGAGTTGGAGGTTGCTGTGAGGTGTGTGACGCCATGGCACTCTACCAAGGGCAACAAAGTGAGACTCTGTCTCTTAAAAAAAAAAAACAAACTTATAGCATAAACACTTAAAAGTTTAATGAAAAGCAAGAGAATAATAAAGGCTAAAATTGAAATAGTGGCTACTCTTGGATTGGGGGAAGGAGGTGTGATTAGCGGCTTCAGATGCTTTAGTAATTTTCTATTTCTAAGCTGACTGGCAGATATATACACATAGGTTTCTTTTAATATTCTCTAACTAACATATGGCGTATTATGTTATTTTAATTTAAGAAGTAATTTATTTATAATAAGTACAAATTTAAAGAAAGAAACTGGAGACAAGTGTAGACAATACTTGGAGGCGTTTTGCTAAAGGGGGAAGGAGGGAAATGGAGTGTTAGCTGGAGGGGACAAAGGGAGCAGTAAGTGCAGAGAGGCTCAGTGACCCACCCAGCCACACAGCAGTCTGGCTTAGCCTGGAGTGGCACCCAAGTCCCACACCCACAGCCCAGTCTCTTTCCTTCTCCAGAGCTGCTGCCTTTCGCATGGTCATTTTCTGGGTCCTCACATACTGGTGCTCAAGCTGGTGTCCCAGCATTTACCAGAGCTCCAGAGTCCCAGAGCCTTGTGCTAGAAAGGACCACCTGGTTACTTCTTGACACACTTGTTAGAACATCCCTCTTGCTTGTCCTTTCTGTGCTATGAAACCAGTTTGCAGACGTGTGCATGATCATACGCCCCTTGTTTAAGGCCATGCCTAAGTGTTTTGCACAGTCATCATGGTGTGGAAGGAGGATGCTGCAGACACTGAGTGGTCTACCTGGGCAGGTGTCTTGACTCTGCCATTCGTTCACTTTGTTTTTTTTTTTTTTTTTTTTTGATACAGAGCCTCAAGCTGTCCCCCTGGGTAGAGTGCCGTGGCATTACAGCTCACAGCAACCTCCAACTCCTGGGCTCAAGCGAGTCTCTTGCCTCCGCCTCCCAAGTAGCTGGGACCAC
>CAUYTI010031025.1:0-15719 GCA_963575145.1 Galago senegalensis | reverse complement strand
CAGTAGCTGGGGCGCCGGCCATGTGCACCAGAGCTGGCGGGTTCAAATCCAGCCTGGGCCTGCTGGGCAACAAAGGCAAATACAACCAAAAAATAGCCAGGCGTTGTGGCGGGCACCTATAGTCCCAGCTACTTGGGAGGCCAAGGCAGGAGAATTACTTGAGCCCAAGAATTGGAGTTTGCTGCGAGCTGTGATGCCACCATCTACAGAGGGCAACACAGTGAGACTCTGTCTCAAAGAAAAAGAAAGAAAAAAAGAAATTATCTTAAAGATGAATATATTTCTGTTTCTCATCAGAAAATTCTAAGAAATCTTGCAAATTTTGAGAGTCCAAAAGTGCAAGTCTGTCTTTTTTTTTATTGTTGTATCCCCCAGTGCCTAGTCCAAAATCTAGCAAATCGTGGGTGGTCAATAGATCTTTTATGGACAGAAAGAGTTAAGAGCATGAGGGCTAATCAAGACAGGCTCCACCACGAGATTCCTGGGGAGAGCCATGAGAACCAGATGCACTTCTGAGCACCCAGAGCAGGCAGCATCCTCCCAAAAACAGAAACCCAGGGCAAGGACGTGCCAGTGGAGATGCCCACAGGAGGGATGCAAGGACTGTACCAGAAGATGCCTGAAGAAACGCATCATTCATGCCACACGGAGGGAACATAAATAGGATTTCATATGAATCCATATCGATTATTCCAAATTTAATATTTAAGGTCTGAAATTCATCTCAGGTGTCAAACTCTAAAATAGGAAGGAAAGTCTAAAAGATCAACAAGGCCAGTGATAAAGTCAGGACCAATTCTGGCCTTGTCATTCAGAATCCAGACATTTTTAAAAATAACAGAGCCTAAAGTAAGAGGGGACAAACAAGTGTAATCAGTAATTACACTCGGGACCCAGAGATTCCTTCAAATTATTCCCATTTGCTTTCACAGACCTTTAGTGAGCTGATTTTTTATCAGCCTGTTTCCATAGGGGTATTCCTGGCCTTTATTGATCTCTATGTGTTCTAGTTAATAGAATGAAAAATGTATTAATAGTATTAAAGAAGTTTTATTACTAAGTTGAAAATTATCATAACTCAGAATTAATTATTCTAATCTTAGAAAATCACTGCAATTGAACTATCTATTTTTAGTCTTGCAATTAAATTTTAATGATGATTTGTAATTGCCCTGGTAACACCAGGTAATATGTCCAGTTATCAAAGGGGAAAAGAAAGTGGCAAGTGCAATGCTGGAGAGATACATGCCGGTGTTGTGGAGGCAGCAAGGAGTCCCCAACCCAGTGTGAGGAGCGCAGAGGGGAGAAGGGAAGAGAGAACGGTATCCAGGAAGACCCAGTGAAGCCTGAGACCTTGCTCTCACCCCATGCCAGCTCAGCTCTCCTTTCCATTTGTTTCTGGATACCAAGATGACCATTTGGGGGGGTTGTTTTATTAAGAGACAGGATCTCTCTCTGTTGCCCAGCCTGGAGTACAGTGAATGGTGTGATCATAGCTCACTCTAACATTGAATTCCTTGCCTCAAATGATTCTCCTGCCTCGGCTTACCAAAGCACTGAGATTACAGGCGTGAGTCACCCCACCTGACAGCCCATTTGGAAATGAGGGAATAAATCTGAATATTGAATTTGTCCAAATCCAAGGAAGAGGAGTTGTAATTGAGACCTTCCAAGCACTTCAAAGACCACTATTGTCACCCAGTCTGTGATCAGAGGTTACAGGAATGGAAAAGCAAGTCTTCAGTGTACTCAATACTAAAATGAAGCCAAGACGATCTAATACACACCCACATAAGAGAAAAACTCGATTCAATTCGAGTTGGGGGGAAGTGAACGAGGGAGGGAAGAGAGGAGGGGAGGGGAGGGCATTGGGTGTGCTCCCACTTAGTGGGCACAATGTAAGGGTCTATGGCACACCTCTTGGGTGCGGGACACAACTCCAAGAGGGACTCTGCCTAATAAATGCAAACATTGTAACCTAGTTGCTACAATGTTTTATTGTAACAAAATAAAAAAGGAAATAAAAAAGGAAAATCAGCCGTCACATGGAAACATTAAATAATCAGAATAATCAATTGTCAAAAGATTTGTATTCCGTCAAAGCAACATAAGAAAAAAGGAGAATAGAGAAGAAGAGGAGCAGAAGATAAAATAGAAAAAAAGAGACTGAGCAAGTCCCCCAGCAGGAAGGGACTGGAAATGCTCCTTTACACAGAGAAACCATCTTCCTATAAACGGATCTGTCCACCCTGATCAGAATTTACAGAGAGCCTATCATCATAAACCCAAGCACTTTTCATTATTTTTATCAGAGAAATGAAGGACGCTTACTCCGGTAAGTGCTTTAAAATTTCCTGAGCAATGATGCTACATGCGAGAAGGTGGAATTATGTCCTCTGCCTCCTTCCTCCGGTCCTTAAGGCGCTCTCAGGAGAATCACAAATGTTGGGAATGGGTGAGAATGATGTGAGGTCAAGGAAAATGGTGGCCAAATGTTGGTGAAGATATCTACAAACGACACCCATGCCATCTTTGCAAAAATGTGTTTCACTCATACGGCAGCAAAAGAATTTTCGATGAGCTTGGAGAGCACGAAGTAATATGATTGTCTGGCAATAGCCTGAGCTTTCCTCCCCACCCTCTGTAGGGATCTATTAAAGAAACAGGAAATGGAAAGAGAAGCTCCGTGTGTGATGAATGTCAGTTACTATTACATTTTATGAAGCTCTTCCGGAAATGCCTTGGGTATAGACGGGTATATAACAAGGTAAATACAATAAATAAACAATCACCTGCATTCCAGGGTTCTTTGCTGCGGCCCTTTTTGTGAACTTGTTGAGATTTGGTGAGGTTACAAGAGACATCCTAGAGAGAGTACAATAAGAACTTGTCACCGTGCCACACTGAGCAAAACAAAAAGATTTGTGGCTTTCGTCTGGGAGATCTGATGGATTAGGGTGTTAGATTCTTCGCTTGTTGGTAGGGGAAAAAGAATATCCAAGTCTTCCTCGCCTCTGTGTTTGTTTCTTAGCACTTTTATGGATGGTTTTGTTGGCAAGTCAGTAAGACTAAGACCCTCCACAGGCCAGTGACAGGAATATGAGAAACCAAGCTCAGCCTTGCTTATAATAAACCATGCTGATCTACAAGTCACCAGAGGAGAATGTTTGGTAACAAAACACGGACTTCCAAACAAGTGGGGATAATGCCTTATGCTTGCCTGGTGCCTTTTTTTCTGGTCGCTTCTTCAAGCATTTTAGAAACTTGTATAAAGGGTCTCTCCCCAGTCATTGGAATGCAGTTGTATCCAGGGTAGAATAAAGGCAGCTGCTCTACCAGAAAGCGAATATGTTTTTAGGGAGACAGACTATGTTGTAAGTGTTATAGGAAATGCTCTAATTTTTCCCTTTTCATGGCATTGCTGTGTGAGAGTGGGGATGGGCTACTGAGTTCAGAGCTCAGGATTATTCCTGGGGGCAGCAAAAAGCTAAGCTTTTGGCAGAGACCCTACCTGTCACTCTCCCCACAGACAGGGCTCAAATGAGCCAACGTGGGTTATATTAATGTCCCATCCAGTTGGAAGTGTGTTCGTGTGTAAAGGAAGAGCTGGGCAGCAGAGGGGATAGTGTTCTCCGGGAAGCTGAAGACCCTAGCATGAGCTAACTATAAGATTTTCGGGGGGGGGGGGAGGAGGTGTTTGTTTTGTTTTGTTTTTTGAGGCAGGATCTCCATCTGCTGCCCAGGCTGGAAGACAGGACAATGGCATGATCATACCTCTCTGTGACCTCCTAAGACTCTCACCTTAACCTTCCAAAGTACTGGAATTACAGGCATGAGCCTCTATGCCTGGCCCATGAGTCCTTTTTAACACCAGGTGGCAGAATCATAGCTCCTTTCTTCTCCCCAGTGACCTGATCCCTAAACCATGGCCCAGGCCTAACCACCAATAAGAATCAGCAATGGATTGGCTTGGCACCTATAGCTCAGCAGCCAGGGTGCCAGCCAGGTTCAAACCCTGCCTGGGCCTACTAAACAACAATGACAACTACAACAACAAAATAGCCGGGCATTGTGGTGGGCGCCTGTAGTCCCAGCTACCTGGGAGGCTGAGGCAAAAGAATCTCTTAAGCACAAGCATTTGAGGTTGCTGTGAGCTGTGACACCATGGCACTCTACCAAGTGTGACATAGTGAGACTCTGTCTCAAAAAAAAAAAAAAAAAGAATCAGCAATGGGGTTCCTAGAGGATCAGCTCCATGGGCTGGCATGGGGCTCCACTTAGGTCTTTACACTTCATTTCATGCTCCATTGTCTCAAAATACTCCTCAGTCCCTCATAGTTTTTGACTATGAACTTGTGTTTTCTAAGTGAAGTCCCAGGACACATGGAGAACGAGAGGAGTTCACTGTGTGTGCACATGTGAGTACACCATTCCTCTCTCCGTTCACATATACCAGGGGCCATGGGCCATGGGCAGAATTGTAGTGGACCTGTGATTCTGGTAGACAGTTCAGTGTGACTCAGCGCTATGTCTATGGCTAAGTGGTGACCCTCCCACCCCACACCCCTCACCAAGAGGCTGTGCTTCCCCTTAGAATCAGTTTGGCTTGAAAGAATTAATAGTGTTACAAGCAGCAACAACAACCAAGGACCACTATCGTTCTCTTTCTTAGTTGTGTTGCATTCCTGTATCCACCAGCCGCACTGAAAACAATGACACAGAAGGAATGGGCGAAGTGGGACAGCCCGTTGTTCCTGGGCCTTTCTCCTCAGCAAACAGGTGGAGTGTTGGTAGAATATGTCATAGCAAGTCAGATTTTTACATGGACTGGTAAAAGCAACAGTGTTTATTGTTGACAATTTTTAAAACTCATACAAGCAAACTCATAAACGTAGCAATAAAAAATGTGACCAGGACACTAATAGGCACATTCCAAAAGTATTTTAAATGGGCTGAATGTGGTGTCTCATGCCTGTAATCCTAGCACTCTAGAACAGATGTGGTGTCTCATGCCTGTAATCCTAGCACTCTGGAGGTTGAGGAGGGAGGCTTGCTTGAGCTCAGGTGTTCAAGACAAGCCTGACCCAGAATGAAATCCAATCTCTACTAAAATAGAAAAAATTAGCTGGGTATAGTGACACATGCCTATAGTCCCAGCTACTCAGGAGGCTAAGGGAGGAAGACCACTTGAGTGCAGGAGTATGAGATTGCTGTGAGCTATGATCACACCATTGTACTTCTATCTTGGGCAATACAGTGAAACCTTGCCTCCAAAATAAAACAGATCCAGAAGCAGTGGCTCATGCCTGTAATCCTTGCACTCTGGGAGGCTGAGGCAGATAATGGCCTGAGATCACAGGTTCAAGACCAACCTGAGCCAGAGCGAGGCCTCATCTCTAAAAATAGTCAGGTATTGTATAGGTCCGGATACCAGGAAGGCTGAGGCAAGAGAATCACCTAAGCCCAAGAGTTTGAGGTTGCTGTGAGCAGTGATGCTATGGCACTCTACTGAGGACAACAAAGTGAGACTCTGTCTCAAAAAAAAAAGAACAAAAAAAACCTCCAAATGACCAACAATAAACATGGTAAAATGTTGTTAAATTCACTAACAATAAAATAAATGCAAATAAAAGCAATAATAACAAATAATTTTCTACTCAGAAAGTTAGAAAAGATAAAACGAAACCAGTATAAGCCTGAAGTCCAAAGTAACTGGAAGACAATTCAACTGCATTAATCAAGATATTAAACAAGAATAACTCAGCAATGACTTTGCCAGAAATCTGCTAAAGAGATAATAGGACACTTAACAAATACTGCATGCAAGAATAATACAATTATAATAACATAAATGGGCCAGGCACAGTAGCTCACACCTGTAATCCTAGCACTCTGGGAGGCCGAGGCATATAGATTGCCCTGAGCTCACAGGTTCACAACCAGCCTGAGCAAGAGTGAGACTCCTATCTCTAAAAATAGCCAGGCATTGTGGCAGGCACCTATAGTCCCAGCTACTCAGGAGGCTGAGGCAAGAGGATCACTTGAGCCTAAGAGTTTGAGGTTGCTGTGAGCTGTGATGCCATAGGCACTTTACAGAGGATGACAAAGTGAGACTCTGTCTCAAAAATAATAATCTAAATGTGCATCCATAGAATCTGTATGTTTGAGTCCCCCAAAGCTCATATGTTAAAATCCTAACCCTGAAGGAGATGGTATTGAAAGTGAGGCCTTTGGGAGGTAATTAGACCATGAGGAGGGAGCCCTTATGCACGGGATTTGAGCCCTTATAAAAAAGGCCTGAGAGGGACTTCTTCCCTTTACCGGGTGAGGACACAATGAGAAGGTGCCAAGTGTTGACCAGAAAGTTGGCCCTCACCAGACATCAAATCCATAGATACCTTGAACTTAGACTTCTCAGCCTCCCTAACTGCAAAAAATAAATAAATCTGTGTCATTTATATACTAACCAGTTTGTGGTATTTTGTTTTAACACCCCGGACTAAGACAACAGGGTATAGGTTGAGTCAATCCTGGTGCATCCATACACATGCAGTTATTAAATAAGAATTAGATAACTTTATATGCACCAACCTAGAAAATGTACACAATATACTGGGAAATTTTTTAAACCAAGTTATAGAACATAAAATGATCTCATATGGGAAAAAAATACATGTGTAAAAGTTTATATATCCTTATAAGTATTTCTGGAGAGCTTATTTTAAGGGTTACCTTCAGGAGGTAGAACTAATTGTGAATAAATTAGATCACTTCTTTGCTTCGTGCATGTCTGCAGTGTTTAGGGAAAAACGCAGAATTGTGTATCTTTTTTTTTAATTTAAACTTTAAGGTAATAAAATTACTGCACATCTGGCTCGGCGCCTGTGGCTCAACCGGCTGGGGCGCCAGCCACGTACACCTAAGGTGGCGGGTTCGAATCCCCAGCCCGGACCCGCCAAACAACAATGATGGCTGCAGCCAAGGAATAGCCGGGCGTTGTGGCGGGCGCCTGTGGTCCCAGCTACTTGGGAGGCGGAGGCAGGAGACTCGCTTGAGCCCAGGAGTTGGAGGTTGCTGTGAGCACTCTACCCAGGGGGACAGCTTGAGGCTCTGTCTCAAAAAAAAAAAAAAAAAAACAACCAAAAGTCCAGAATGGCAAACACATACTTTCCTCTCCACCTCTCTCCAAGCTCTGCCCCTCCAAGAATCTGTCTTTATCTCATCAACCTAACCCATCTTGGAGTTAAAAACTTTGCATATTAGGCAACAAGTAAACCCCAAAGAACATTTGTACATTTCATCTTTCTTGTCAGTATCACTTCAATAAATGTGAAGTTACTTTAAAGTCAGAATACATGCTCTTTGGCTGGCCTCACACTAAGGCCACAGCCTTAGGTGTTGTGGGAAGAGCTCCTGTCCAACCATGCCCGCTGGAGCTGGCTGTATGTCATCTTACAGAGAATGACAGTGTTAGATATGGGGATATCCAGGGCTGAACATTTCCCACCATCTGTGCCCTTTAACGTCTGAAAAGATGAAGAAAGATCCTGGCTCTGAAGAGTTCATTTTGCAAGTGTCTTTAACATCTGGGTAGTGTGGGCTGGTCTTATGTGTTCTTAGCGGGTAGGTACTCAGGTCCATGGTGTATAGCAGTGTATAAATTTTAACCCACCATAAATCTGGAAGGGGTTCTCATTGTCACCTTCCTCTCTTCATTCCTCAGCCACAGCTTCAGAGCAACTTCATGACTTCAGACAGCTGAAATCTGGAAATAAATTTAGCTTTAATCCCCATTCCCCAGGAATATGAAATGCTTGCTAAAAACACATCTACAGGCAGTCCCCAAGTTACAAACATTCAACTTATGTACCATGGAGGCTGTTATAGTCAGTCCCTGAGTTACAACTTGGACTTATGACCAGAGGCTATTAAAGGTAATAAGTAAATGTACCTATTCTAAGTTACATACAAATTCAACTTAGGAACAAACCTATAGAACCTATCTCATTCACAGCCAAGGGACTACCTGTGCTTTTTGGCTAGTTTCTTTAATGCAGGCAGATTTTTAAACAGTTCAAAGCCATGAAGATAGACTTTCTAGAAGCAAAAAGTATTCCTTGTTTGCATGAATGTTGGTTTTTTGGTGGGTGCCATAGGTGCTGCTTCTTTTGGGGTCTAGTCATTTCATCTCTGCTGAAGACTCTGCTCTCTGGGGCATCACTGGCTGGAATGGCTTTAACGTCCCTAGTCTGAGTGAGTTGCTGGATACTTGGATTTCCATTAGTAACTGAGTGCCACTTGGGCCTTCAAGCAAGAGGGGAAAAGTTAATGGATAAGAAGCATTTGTAGAATCCCTGGGGCCCCTTTGGGGTGGGTGGTAGCTATTTGAGCTAAAATGGGAAAAAGTTGTAATAAGCCACTCCACACATTCAGAATAGGCACAGTTTGGAGTGTGTTTCACAGCGACAGGTGGAGAGTAGCTCAGCATCAGGCTCACAATGGGAGGGCCCGGCCCAAAGCAGAATCAGTGTGCCCTGCAGCCTTGCTGTTGTGTTGCTTCTCAGTGTAATGCATGTGGATTCCGATTATGTGCTGAAAAATTAAGGAATTAGGTAGTGAAAGCAGACTGGTGATCTCAAAAACATCAAGAGGCTGTGCAGTATTTTGATTTGCAGGACAAAGGAACTAGTATTGTTCCTTTCCCCAAAGGATGTTTAAAAATACCTTTTAAAATAAGTATCTTCCTTTATATAATCAGTTCAGTTAATAGGTTTGGTTAAAAATATAGCTGCACATATTTATCCTTGAAAAAGGTTTACATTTTAAAGGCAATATTGTAAGGCAGATTTGCCAAAAATAAGGACAAACTCCTGCTTCTGGGACCTTACACATCTGGGCTGTTATATGAGGGTCTTAGCAATTCTGCAGAGCCTGTGTAGAGTGTGGTGAGCATTTGATTGACATACTTCAAGATGCCTTGCGTAGCTGTTGCTTGCTGCCTCGGGGTTCTGGTTATAACACCTGGACACTTTGTTCTCACCTCATTGATCAGAGGAAGAGGTATTTGGACATGAAAATGTCATCAGGATTCTCTGCTGGGTATCTGTCGAGATCAGCTATAGGTAGACATGGCTTGGTAGTCTGTGGAAAGCTAGGCAGTCAGACTACCCACCTTTACTTCCAGGCGTCCTGCCCTCCCCACAAAACACACATGGGAAATATCGCACAGCCTGTGTGGTTTCAGAAGTTTAGTATCTTTTTATTTTTAAAACCATTTCATGTTGTGGTATCATTTCCTGAGTCAGCAGTAAGAAGGTGCTAAAAGGTACTATGTGCCAGGATGTTTATGCTCTCGCTAATGGGCCAGTGCTTAAAGCCATCCTGCGTATTTCCTGACTCGTCCACTGCCATAATGATGTCTGAAGAGTGTGGAGTATCGGGACCCTCTGGTCAGACTACCGCTACCCCTTCCCTTGCTACATATACACTTGTTAAACATTTCTCACCTTTGAGGGGGTGAGGAGAGTATTGGTTCTGGCTTATCAGACGCAGAGCTGGAGCCTGATAGAGCAGTGGCATGTGATAGTCAGGAGGTTTTGAATCCTGCCTACTCTCTTGAGCTTCTTGGGCTGAAACATCAGAATTCTGTTTCCAAAAAAAAAAAAAAAAAAGTATGAATTCTAATTTGCAAACTTGTCCCAGCTGTCTTCTTTGGCACCCCCTTTATTCTATCGGTCTTGGCCACCATGTGCTCCCAGCTGGCAGAGCCCTGCTTTGGCAGTGTCATGGCCAAGTCTCTGACCAGCATATCCCATCTTCATCACGACAAGTTTCCAGAAACCTCTTAGAGATTATGTTTTGAGTGGTAAATTTAAACTTCAAAACAGTTCCAGTCACGTCTTCTCCTTCCTCTGCATTGGTTTTGTGGTTGTGGGGACAGTGGAGAGAGGTTTTGAAAACAGGCCTGCACTTGGGCTCTGCTGTGCCATCCACCCCAGACTTGTAAAACAGACTCGTATCCATTTTATCCTTACCCCCGTGTGACCAGGCTGCCTGGGGACACCCCTGCTCTCACCCCTGGGCACATCTGCCTCGGTGCAGTGATTTGGCATATCTGAAAGAACAAATACATCCATGAAAGTGTCGACAGATAGGTGGATGTTATCGAGGATGTTATGGGGACACAGGAGGCAGTTACATACCCAGCAACACTCCTTACAGGTCTCCCTCACACTCCTCTGCTTTGTCCCCCTCCCTCCCCTTCTATACTTGTTCCTGCCAAGCCCTGGAGGCTCCTTGTCCTGCACCCATTCCCAACACCTTTGAAACAAACCAGCATGAGCTAAACTGAGAGTGTCTCTTCCTTTTCAAGCTCACTGGTGGTGTGAAAAGCCCTTTGTTTACTTACTTCCAACTTTTACTCTAAGTATCTCAAGAGTTTCACATTTGACTCCAAACCCAGAGACTGATGGAGCAGAGGAGGAAGAATGGCACTTCAATAGCATTCACAGAAGCTTGAGAGCCTCCCATTAATCTATCTTCCTTGACATAGTTGCTGGATTTTGCCGATTATTCTCAGATTGAAGGCCTGTGACTATTTCACCCACTTTAAGCCTCATTCTCTGGAGTGATATTATCAAATCTTTTGTGTCCTGAGAGGGACCTGAGTGAAGCCATGTGTAGGGTAGAATTGGGTGACATATTCTGCCCTTTGCCTCTTTTTTTCTCAAGCCATCCATGAGAACAGGTCTGTATTTGGAATTAGGCTAACAGCTCTTCATCTCTGTGAAACCTGCTTTTTCCAGCTCCGAACATCTCTAGGGAAAGGAAGAGCATTTATTCGCTACTCCTTGGTGCACCAGAGGCTGGCAGACACCTTACAGCAGTGCTTCATGAACTCCAAAGTGACCAGGTAAATAAAGGATGGTGCAGGGCGGCACCTGCAGCTCAGTGGGTAGGGTGCTGGCCCCATATACCGAGGGTGGCAGGTTCAAACCCTGCCCCGGCCAAACTGCAACAAAAAAATAAGCCAGGTGTTGTGGTGGACGCTTGTAGTCTCAGCTACTTGGGAGGCTGAGGCAAGAGAATCACCTAAGCCCAGGAGTTGGAGGTTGCTGTGAGCTGTGTGACGCCACAGCACTCTACCAAGGGCAATAAAGTGAGACTCTGTCTCTACAAAAAAAAAAAAAAAAAAAAGGACGGTGCTGTACTCACAAATGAACTAAAGTTCATTAATAATAACTGCAGCAGCAGCACCTGTGTGTGTTGTACTATGACACCTGCAGAGCGTTTTCATGTCATCATTCTCTTCTGCTTTTCCTGCCACAGACCTTGACACCCATGAGGCAGGGAGCATTGAGGTTTTTACAGATGAGTAGGTGATGCCCAGAGGGGCTTAAATGCCTTTCTTGGGGCCCCATCAGTGCTGAGTTGTGAAGCTGGAGCTCAGAGCCAGGTCTCTTAACCCTTAATACCAAGTCATTTTCCTTGATGGGTGGTATGTTCTTGGTACCAGCACTAATGCCTGGTAGGTAGCCTTGGACCCTCAAAAGAATCACTGTGGGGTGTTTAACATCACTAAGCTCAGGACATCCCTTGACAGAGCTAGCACCTCCTGGGGTGTCTGCACTCCTGGGAGACTGTGATGGGAGCCCAGGTTTTCTGTGTGCTCAGCCTTTGTGTCACTCGTGCTAATGCCTTCACAGGGAGAGAAGAAGGAAGGAGAGAGAGAGGACTGAGCAAGGGAGAGTGGTTTTCAGCCTAGGAGCTGCAAATGCAGGTCCTTACCAGGGAACCACTTGGGGGTCCTTTACCAGCCCTGTCCCTACTCTTCCTTGGGGGTATTCTAGTTAATTAAAGAAATCACTTTTGAACTAAGGAAAAAGAAACCTGCAGAGAGAAAAAATCTTGTTTCATTTTGTCACTGTAAAAATTGATTTACATAAAAACATGCTGGTATTTCTTGTGCATGTGATAGGCCTTGTGAATTGGTGTGAATTGAGAATATTTGCATATTTGATTTGAAGGGCATTTTGTTGTCCCTCTTTGCTGAAAACCATTAGCAAAGGTGGACTTCCTTATTTCATAAACATCAGCCAAGTGGTTCATTTTTTGTTGTTGTTGTTGTAATTGTCATTGTTGTTTTAGCTGGGCCAGGCTGGGTTTGAACCCTCCAGCCTCAGTGTCTGTGGCCAGTGCCCTACCCACTGAGCTACAGGCACCACCCCCAAGTGATTCTTTAAACTCATCAGTGTTATCTTTGTAAATTCTTGTCTCTTCACCTGAAATGAAACAACCACTACCTCAAGGTGCAGAATATATTTCTGAATATATAGTTTGCCCTTTGGCTTTTAAATTGGTATGTGGACAGAAATTAGTGGATTTGGAGTCCCATATTGAGCTTGGAAATGAAATATAAGGTGAGGTTGTCTTTCAGAAAGGAAGTGTTCTTTCTCCTACAGTTGCCCATTCTTGGCAGGTGAATTATTTAAGGTTTCTCACATCCTTTTTTGAGAAATAGTTAAGATATAAATAATAAATGAATAAGCACGCAGATCACTGCAGTAATTTATTTGGAGAGGGGCAAGCTTATTTGAGAGCTATGTGTTTCTACAATGAAAAGGACATTGGTTTATGCATGTGTGTCTTCAGTTAACTTAGTAACCTGAGTTGGAATTTGAGGAGGACTGATTAAGTTCACTCTTTCCTTATCTTTACCACTTTTGTAATTGGCACATTTTATGTTTTTCTGCAGTGACTGGTACTATGCAAGAAGCCCCTTTCTGCAGCCAAAGCTGAGCTCTGATATTGTGGGCCACCTCTATGAGCTGACTGAGGTTCAGTTTGACCTGGCCTCGAGGGGCTACGACTTGGATGCTGCCTGGCCAACATTCGCCAGGTACTTTAAGGAATCATTTGGTTTAAAAGATAGGGAACAAGATGTGTGAAATGTTGAAGATTGCCACCAGTCTATTCAAAGCAATTTTGCTTGCTCAGTAAGTTACAAAAAGCTTTGTAGCTCTTATGCCTAATTGTTGAATCATGATGAATAATAACATCTGATGCCTCCAACCTTAAACCAGCCTAATTGGCCAGAGGGTGTGAGTCAGGGGAGATGCATATGCAAAACCAAAGTTGGGACTTGTTGGGACTTGTTGGTATGCGCATTGGTGGAGGAGCAGTGGGCTTTTCCCCCATGAATTTTTATAGTTATCCTGGTGGCCCTCCAGGCACTAAGAGGGAGGGAAAGGCACAGCTCTTCCTTAGAAGATTGCTAGAAAAGTTTGGTGTTCTTTGCTTTTTTTGTTTTTTTGGAGGCCTTCAAGCCATCCATACCTTTTACCAGTGTGGTTCTTGCCTACATACCATCAGACAGAGTCGCTCAGAGAGTGGAGAGACTTGCCCAGAGTCATGCAGCTGATGACCAGCAGGTCTGAGGCACTAGGCTCAGGTTAAACTAGGGTGACCAGATGTCCCGCCTTTGGCAGGACAGTCCCACTTTTTAACAATTTGTCCTGCATCCTGCGCCATTTTAAAAAGTCCCAATTTTTAGAAAGAATGCACAAATGGGCGGGAGAACAGGAAGGGAATATATGGTTTTCGGCTGCCATGTGGCTATTTCACCAGAATATGAGTTTTATATTATTTTTGCTAATTTTATAATGTTAAACTGTAATAATAACAAATAATTGCTGAGAAGTGATGAGCGAGAACTGCTTATCAAAGTTTGCATTGTTGTCAGGCCCTGCCCCACCCCCCCCACCCCTGGCCACCTTGTCTCGCTTTACCAATGTTAAAATCTGGTCACCCTAGTTAAACTCAAGTCCATCATTCTTCGTTTTGTTTTGCTCTGTGTTGATAAGGTTTTTAAACTTTAATTTTCATATTTTTTTTAATCAGGAAATAGTTTTATATAGAGAAAAGTATTAAATATCATCACGTACTAACCACCAGGATTTCACAGCTTCCATTTTGCCATTTTTAAATGTTCTTTTAAAAACTTTAATTTTGAAATCATTTCAGAATTGTAGAAAAGTTAAAAAAAATAGTATAGGTACTCATCCTTCATCCTGATTCCCCAGTATCAATATTTTTACTATAATTATCATTTTTCTCTTTACATATGTTGGTTTATTTCCTAAGCCATTTGAAAATAAATTGCATATTTGATTACCCTTTTCTCTTAAGTACTTCCTTGTGTATTTCCTAAAATCAAAGATATCTTCTTATATGACTATAAATTCAGTACAGTCACTAAAATCGGGACATTAACCTGAATATAATATGTCATCTAACCTATAAACCTTATGCAAAATTTTACAAATGTGTCTCAGTGTTTCTCATGCTCTGAGATTCCATCCAGGATCCTGAGTTAGTTAATTGCTACTTAATCGTCATGCCTCTCTAGGCCCCTTTAATTGGAACACTTTCCCTGTCTTTGTCTTTCATGACATTTTTGAGACATATACGCCAGCTACTTTATAAAATGTTACTAAATTTGAGTTTGTCTGTTGTTTCCTCATTATCAGATTCAGGTTAAGCATTTTTACAGGAACACCTCAGATGTGTCTGTGTCAGCACATTATCAGAAGTAGGTGATGTTGAGGTTTCCAGTGAGGTAACCACAGTCATTTGGTTAAGGTGGTATTTGACAGGTTTCTGCTAAAGGTACTGGTTCTTCCTTTGTAACAAATCTGTATCTTAGGGAAAGATACTTTGAGATTGTGTTCTGATCCTTTCCTCATAAATCTTACTTATTAGATTTTTTTTTTTAAATTTAGAGACAGAGTCTCACTTTATCACCCTCAGTAGAGCGCTGTGGTGTCCCAGCTCACAGCATCCTCCGGTTCCTGGGCTTAGGCGATTCTTCTGCCTCAGCCTCCTGAGTAGCTAGGACTACAGGTGCCCACTACAACGCCTGGCCATTTTTTTATTGCAGTTTGTTGAGGGCTGGGTTTGAAGCTGCCACCCTGGGTATATGGGGCCAACACCCTACCCACTGAGCCACAGGTGCCACCCCTTACCTATTAGTTTTAACATCCATTCATAATTCTTGCCTGAAGCAGTTATTACCATCATGGTTATCATAGTGATTTTTTAACTCCACTATTCCTTTTACATTATTAGTTGCCATTCTACTGCAAGATCTTTTCTTTTTTCCCATTTATTCATTCATATCAGTATTTACTTGTAGATTCTTATTTTATTTCATCAGTTATAGCCTGTCACTGTTCTTATTTATTTGAAGCTTAAATTATTCCATATTTGGCCAGTGGGAGCCTACCAAGCTGGTTCTTGCTTTTGGGGGGAGGGTGGTTATATCTAATGCTTTTTTAAAAGAAATAAAATATTTTAGAACTAAAGCCCCAACCTACTGCTATCTTTTCCCCTTCCACAAGTAATAACTGTCCTTCAGGCATTTCATTCCCAAATATTACATTTTTACTATGTGTGTATCCATAAATATAATATTATGTATACACATGTATATATAGTTTTGTTCCATATATATTTTTAAATTTTACATACATCAAATCATGAGATAGCTATCTTTTCCCAACTTGTTTTTTTTTTTTTTTTTTTTTTAGACAGAGCCTAAAGCTGTCCCCCTGGGTAGAGTGCCGTGGCATTACAGCTCACAGCAACCTCCAACTCCTGGGCTCAAGCGAGTCTCTTGCCTCCGCCTCCCAAGTAGCTGGGACCACAGGCGCCCGCCACAA